>JAMKQA010029868.1:0-15903 GCA_024699735.1 Posidonia australis
AAGAGTAGGAAACTAGAGAACATCATGCAATCCTAATTGTAACTTCTAGAACAGAGTTACCAGTGTATCAATTATGAGAAATAGTTACAGTAAAATGACGAATGAAGATGACAAAAAGAAGGATGGCAGAAAAAAATCTTGGAGTTATTAGTGATTTCACTACAATGATAGAAGATTAAGCACCAGTGAAGCGTTTAAGTTGTAATTACAAGCAGGTAATAGAAAAAAAGAATGCTCGAATAAATTTTGCCAAGCTTCTATTTACATTGAACACTGATATCCATGAAAGTATCAAAAATACATCATCAGAAAAGGAATGAGAGAGAGAGAGAGAGAACAAACATAGAAAAGTCCACAGACATCATAAACACAAAGGCTATCTGTAAACATATAAAAAATCTAATTAGCTTGAACGAAAAGCAACAAAAGAAGCACACCCGAGAAACCAAAAATGAATAACAGCTAAACAATAGGCAAAGAAGTACACCAACGATGGGAAACCGCATTGGTTCAGTAAATCCCATACTTCCCTCACAATGTACCCCAGTCATCAAATCACTACTTAATGAATTCACACACTATTTTCTAAAGCCAAAACAACTTCTTCATAAATACAAAATAAAAGAAATAAAAAAAAGGTCCAACTTCAAATTTTACACAGCACGGTAACCACCAGCTGTCAGCAGAAATCTTTCACCTCCATTTACCTCCACCTTCCAAGAAAATCACCTCATCGTTTTCAAGAGAAACATTCGAACCAAACAGAACATTGCTAGTTCAGCAAAAAAACAACAATTCAAATCACACAAAACTCGACCAAAGAAAAGCTCAAAAGAAAAAAAGGGGAAAGAGGAAGAGAGGTGTTGGGTTTCAAGGGGTCGTTACCGGCAACACCGTGCAGACAACCTGGAGCAGATTTGGGCGGAGAGCGCCATGAAACGAGACCTGTGCATGACTGGAATCGGTCGGGAGTGTCCGGGATGGGGGGAGTGGGGAGGATTGGTATAATAACAAGGGTTCGTTTGGAACATCCCAGAGATTCTTAGTTCTTTTTTTCCCCTGGAGAATCTTGTTTGATAAATAAATATCTATTAGTTAAATTAAATTCTATTAATAATTAAATTATATATTTATCCTTGTAAATTCTCTACTGTATCTTTTCTTTTTCTATGTCTAGCGTAAAATTCTCTTTCTTTCGACCTTTCTTTTCTTCTCTCTGTCTCTTCCTCTTTTTTATGTCAAATATAAATTTTACTCTCTTTTTCCCTTTCCTCGTCTTCCATTTATTTTCTTCGGTAACATGAAAATCCTCTTCTTTTCTTTCCTTTCCTTCTTTTTCCTCTTCTTTCCTTTTTCTTGTCTCAAACTCAAATATCTATTCCTTTCTTCTGTTTGAGTTTCCTACATCCAACGAAAAACTCTCTCCCTTTCTTTTGTTTCCTTCTTCCTCCTCTCTTTTTCTCCTTTCAACCTCAAATCTAAATACTTATTCTTTTCTTCCCTTCCCTTCCTCCTCCTCTCCCTTTTTCTTTTCTACGTCGAACCAAAATCCCTTTTCCTTTCCCTTCTCTTACTCTCTGCTCACCATCAAGTCTACAGGTCCTAGACGGTTGTTTATGGCTCTCACAATCATTCACCATAGGGATGAATTAAGTTTGGAGCCATTCGTTGTCGTCGTCTGCATGGAAAACCTCGTCGTCATCATGAAATCTCTCGTTTTTGTCGTAAAATCACTCGTCGTTGACATGAAGTACCTCATCATCTGTCGTTAAACACATGATCTATATGAACACATTCTTGTCTGTATTGTTTTTTTTTTCATTTTTTATGAATTAAAAAAGTATGTTCATAATTACAGTGAAATGTTAGAACACATTATTGAAAAAATTAAGCCTCATAGAAACTGTAGAAATTTTTGGTTCAATGGCAAGGGAGGAGAAGTTATCCAATTGAGTTGATAAAGTGAATCTTTGACACAAGTTTAAAAAATTCACACATTGCGTTATTATACTGATAAGCAATCCTTTCTATTTTACACTCAAGATGAAGAACAAATTACAGTCCATTCTTAAAAGATAACTAAGACTCCAATCTAAAACAAAAGATAACAAGTTTGAATTCTAATCCTAATATATCTAGATAACAATAAATCCAATATAATAATATAAATAACCAACCCAATAATGAAATCAGCCACAGCATTGTCGTTTCACTAAGGTTTTAATCCTATTGTCAGTTTTAAATTACCATTTCAAAAAAAAACCTTTTCAAAAAGAATTAATCTTAAAAAAATTATATGCATAATTGTAGTGAGCTGAAGAAACACATTCATGAAAAAGTCAATCAATATTGTAGAATTTTTTGTTTCATAATTACCGTAAAAGAGAAAGGAGATCTAGTTGGGAGTACACGATCAAAATGAAATGACAATAAAAGAAAGTATTTCATTGAAATGAAATTTAAAGGTAATCAAAACTCACAAGATAAAATATCATTTGAAGGTATAAGAAAGGTTGTCACAATTTTCATGACGAATTGCTTAAAAGCAAGGGATCTATTTAGGATTGATACGAATGGTGACATTATATTGATTCAAAATATATAGCTTTAAATATTTTGACATTTGAATTATCTTTCACCTAAGTAGTTTTGTTGACCAAAATTTTGGAGAAATTTAGTTATCTTGTCAACACGTGAGACTTATGGTTGCCATATATTTTAGACCTTCAACTTCTTCTTTTTATGTCAAAAGGAACTCTTTATATAATTTAATTAGCTTGTGCTTGGTTCATGGATTTCTTTTGTCATGTTGGCTGTGATGATTACATGAAATTCATGGATTTCTGTTGCGTGAAATTTAGTTTTGATTAACACGTGTCGTGTCCGGCAAGTAAGCAACTTGATGAAGAAGATGGCTCTTGCTGGCATTGAACCTAATGAACTGACTTATAATTTGATCATCAAGGGTATCTGCCTAGTTGGAGTTCTTGGAATGGCAAAGAGTGTATTTTTCTCAATGCAATGAAACCAAGCTTGGTTTGTTCCTTAAAGTCGTTTCTTCTAAACAAATGTCGATGAAATAAGACATCCTATAATCATTCCATGAAACTTTTTGTTTTCTATTTGGATCTTTCTCTTCAACTTGTTTATTGTTCCCCTCTCCTATTGTACTTGGAGACATTTCAATGAAATCTTCCATTTTGTAGATCAATTAGTTCCATTCTCTTTTGCAACACAAGAAAACTATATAGTCATTCAAGTAAAAAGAAATCATCAAGTAAAAAATAATTGCAAATCAGAAGTAATATTTAAGCAAATACTAGCATCATCATTGAAAAAATAAAATAAGATCAGTTACAAATAGTACATGTAAGAATATAATTGGATCAATACAATATTCTAATTTGAATGCCTTCTACGGGAAGAAACTATTTGATCTCTAAGACAATCACAAACTATTCCTATTTCAATGTCATCAAGTGTATTTGGAGTATCATCCATATTCTTACAATCTCCATCATTTATATAACTATTATTTACATAACAATCTTCATCTTCAAATACTTCTAAGATTTCATCATTAAAGCTTTGTTCCATGATGAAGTTATGTATGACCTTTGAGGCAACCACGATCTTCACTTACATTAGGTACAGATAAGGAGCCATTAAGTTAAGAATGTTCTAATGCTTCTTAAGAACCCCAAAGCATCATTCTATGACATTCCACAACGATGAATGTCACATGTTAAACTACTCTTCACTTCCACAGGGAGCAATAGCTTGATACTTCGGTGTATGCTATCTTGTACTCCGATAATGTAACACCCCGTAACCACATGATGCCCTAGAGTAATACTAATCTAAGTCTGAGTCTGCAAACTTAACAAGAACAAAATTTTAAAATGAATACTAACTACTACCTAAATCTATGTACGACTGGTGGCTCCCAAAACACGAGCACTGGAACTGACTGCACTCCAACTATGCATCTGAAAATTAAACAACTGAAACACAAGAGTGACGTCTAAGTTATCCAATACGCGTTCCCAACAAAACAGCGGAAAATAAACAAATCTCTAAATCTTAATTACCAAAAAAAACTCTGATTATTGATATAAAAACCTTTCTGTAAACTCTAATCTGGTTTTTACTAAACCAAAACTTTAACTGCAATTCTAGAAAACCATTTTCAAGGAGATCTCAGTAAAACATGTTCTTTCAAAACTTTCTTTCTTTCTTTCTTTTTTCTAAAAAACCATGCTTTATTCTTATAAATCTTGGAAAACTATTCTAAGGTTAGAATCTAGTCTAAATCTCAAGTCTTAAATATTGCAAAACACAAAAACCTGGCTGGTGCTAGCCCTAAAACAATGATCTCATCTTGGTTAGAATCTGGGTAAAACTTAGAAGCCAAAACCAAGCTCGATTCTAACCTAAAACTGATTCTGAATCTGAAATCTGAAAATCTCTTTTTCTAGTGTCACCTTGATCAGGGATGACCTGGCCACACATAATTGGAAGGTACCAACATCAACCTCTTGCACTGCCATGATAAAAGACCCCATGTGGGCATTTACTGTCATGGCTAACAGGCCTCACTATTCTCTTCTCTTACATATGGATGCGTTCTTCCAACATCCCATTATTTTTCTTAGTGTTTCAAGCTTTTTGGTGATTTTGCCCGGCCCATCGAATTCTCGATCTGCCTCACCCAGCCTAACCAACACCAACTCGCTTGGTTGAGCATACGACCCAGCCAACACTAACTTGCCTAACTGTGCACATGGCTCAACCAACACTAACTCACTTGACACTCAGTTTCTTTCACCCGGGGCCAACACTAATTCTTTGGGTTCCTAGTTTCTTTCACCTGAGGCCCACTCAAAAATTTTGAAATCTCTTTTCTGAAAATATGTTTTTCGCTTTTCTAAAACTCTTTTCTATTACAGAAATCCTTCTATAAACTATTCTTTCCTTCTAAAATATTTCTTCTATAAATCTCTAGAAAAAATCTTACTAAACAATGTGCCAAAACACATGAATTAGGCATAAAAATCCATTCACATAAAAATATCTGAAAAACTAGTTCTGAGGCCTGATTCGACAGACCGAAATTCCTCGATATGCCGAATCGCTCGAAATCTAATAGTGACCTAGGCCCTTATTTGGCACACCGAACGAGTTCGGTATGTCGAAATCCTCTGGTTTGGCATACCGAACAAGTTCGATATGCCGAATCAGTCGTCTTTCTGAAAAACGACCAACTGCTCTAGGTCAAACCTTGCTGAACTTTGGGCCTCCAGCGAATGCCTTTTCGACACACTACAAATCCTGCAATAAAACATATATACTAACATGCCAAGTCTATTTTTTTGGGACAAATTTCAACTTAAAACATCTAGTATATCTTGAGTTCTAAAAATTCAAAACCAAAGAACTCATTCTAAAATACTGTAGCATGCATTCCAAAAATCAACATAATTACTTATAAAATCATGGAAAATTCTCTAGAATCACATTCATCCATGAATCTACCAAATCTTCTCATTTTCATGCTCTCTACACTAAATCATGGCATATATCATGAATTGAAGCTTAAATAGGAAAGAGGAAGAGCAAGGAGACGCATATCCAAATGGTGATCTCCAACGATCCTCTCCTCACCGACGAGCCCTCTCTTCTCCTGACGTCCTCTGGGCTCTTCGAGTCCTCCGGTGAGCTTGTAACGATCCAAATATGGATTAGCATTTTTGGTCAAATATTTTAATGAATTTTTGGATTGTTAAACGCTGAGTTCCCTGCATTTATTGTAAAACGCTGCTTTAACAACGTTTTACGCCTAAATGTGGGTTTCTAGTCTTTTTGGTGTTGAGTGGTTTTAATGCTATGCCGACCATTGTAGATGTTTAAGGGTTTGTCCTCGGTCACGAAGGCTTATCGACGTGTTCAGATGACTAGTCTCTAATTGCATGAGTCACGTGAACATGGAATGTCGTATAATTAGGTCTTGTGTTGTGTTTATTTCCTTTTTTCCTTTCTTTTCTTTTCTTTTTTCTCCTTTTTCTCTCTCCTCCCACTTGCCCTCACTTTCCCATGTGCCTTCCTCCTCTTCTTCTTCTTCTTGACTCCACTTCTTCTCCTTTTCTTCGCGTCAGAGGGTGATGAGAGGGGGAGAGGGAGATCAAGAGAGGGAGACGACAAAAATGAGAGAGAGAGAATTTGGAGATGGGAGAGGAGATTGTCGCCATCGTTGTGTCGTCATCGTTGGACTCACTGTCTTGTCACCACCAAGAGGAAGAGGTGGTGTAGAGCTCGTGGCCGGAGGAGGTGCGTCGTCCACATGGTCGTCGCCACACCTTCAGTGCAAGATACGCACCTTGTAGGCTCCTTTTTGTTCTAGTTTTGGATCATAAGTGCATGGTAATGTGTTTATAATTGTAGTAAATTTTTAGGAATTTATTGTACGTTTATGGACCATTGATGACCGTATTTATTATGTGGGATGAATATTGCCCGTAGCCTTTGTTTGATGGTTTCTTGGAATCCGTTAGTCGGATTTTTGTGTTTTTGGTATCAGATTGTAAAGTTCGTTGAGATCTTCAATTTGGTGTGTAATTTGTGATATTTGGGTAAAAAATGGATTTTTAGAGTTAAAAATTTAATTATGGTTAATCAATGGATAGTGTTTTGGAAAATTTGCAGTTTAACCCCTCAAGTTTGTGTGAATTACTTTTAGGTCCCTAGCTTGGTAAATTTACACCTAGGTCCCTGAGTTTTGAGATAATTATCTTTCAATCCCTGAGTTCAGTGGAATTTGCCTTTTGGTCCCTAACTTTGTGGAAATTACTTTTCGGTCCTTATGTTTTGTGTAAATTTCATTTAAGCCCTTAAGAACTTGTTTTTAATATGTTTAGCGTCATATTAACCTTGTAAGTGATTATAGCATAATAATAATTAAGAAGATCATTAGAAATGATCTAGGAATTGCCTAAAATAAATTAGTAAGATCCCTAAGTGTTGTAAATAGGATAAAAGACTATATGACATATAAATATTAAGTCTTTCCCTTAAATGGCTTAGATGGACATCAGGGTTAATATTTAACCCTAGGATTACAATTGAGGTATGATTTGGCATGGTGCGCTGAATTAAATGTTCAGTGGCACGGTTGGGTGTTTGACATTGAGTTGACTGTGGCCCATGTAAGGCACAATCTAGTAGGCATCAGACACTTTAGCACCAAAACTTAGTGTTCTGAGTGTGCTTGGTGTGGCTCTCTGGACCTAGCAGAATAGTTGTCGAGGTAATGTTTTGAGTTGTGGTTTTGGTTTCAGTTTTTGTGTCACTTTTGGGCATAGAGTTTTGTGAGATTTTTGGAAAAGATATTTAATAGTTTTCGAAATGGTTTTCCAAAAGGTTTTGAGAAAGAGAAACGCATCAGTTTTGCAATGGTTTTGGAAAGTGCTTGAAGTTTTTGAAAGGGGACTAAGATACTTAACCTCTCGACCAACCTCTAGAGACGGATGACACCTTTAGGGTTGCGAGCTGCTTGCTTAGGATGAGGTCGGTGTGTTTTGTGGTTTTTGGAGGATCAAGAGACCGATGCTCCTGGCCGACCTTCCAGAGACGGGTGATACCTCTAGGATCATGAGTTGTTTGCTTAGGTTGAAATTCACGTGGTTTTCGTGGTTTTGTTGGTGTTTGTAGTTGTGGTTTGAGGTGCTGGCTGGACTTGGAAGTGAAAGAGACTTTGGTTGTTCCAAGCACTGAGGCTAGGACATCTTGAAGACGTACCCTATGGTTTGTCCCAAGAGAGGACAACTCACCTAAGAGTAGGGTGAGCAAGCTTTCTTGATGTGTGGTTAGACTTTGAGGCTTCTTTAGGTGGAAGGACACCAACACGGGTAGATTCCTCCACAAGGTGGTTGTCCATAGCAGTGTAGACACTGTGGTAGCTCCACGGTAGAGTGCATGTGGCTAGTGTTGACTACTTGGCGTCAAGCAGCAAGACATATTATCGTGTTTGTGGTTTTTACTATGTCTTGATTCAGGAGATCAAGCTCTGGCCTAGAGGTGGTCGTAGTGTTGTGCCTAGTTGAGGTGTAGTGCTTTGGAAGTAGTAGCTCCTTGGTTTTGATCTAGAGTAGACCATGGTTTTGGAGCAAAGCTTCCAAGGCTTGGGGTGATTGTTTTGGTGTAGAGGGGACTGTGCTGCACAGAGCAGAGGCTCTGTGTTTGTTTTATGGTTGCTGTTGTAGGTGCCTGAATGCTTTAGAAAGTGTCTAGACACCGATGGTTGTCTAGTCCACCTAGGGAATGTGTGGAACTAGGTTTTGTATTTTGTGTAGTTTTAGGCTTGAGTCGGCAAGAGTAGCCTTCTCAAGCATGCATAAAAGGATTTTAAAAGTACATGCATGTGGTTTTGAAAGGAAAAGAGAAAGAATGGTTTAAAAGGTATGATTTTTGAGATTTTACTGCTTACCAAGCAATAGTGGAATACATGTGTTCTGTGTTGTGACATCCAGGTGAGGATGTCTATGCTTGTATGCTTGTGGCGTAGTTACGCCTACTTCCTCGGCACTGTGTGCCCAATGTTTAAGTAGGGTGTGTGTTGGGTGACCGTTTTGTATGATCACTCACATGTGCTTTGTTTTATGTCTTTTAGTAGGTACAGGATAGTAGTTGTCGGTTGCTAGTGCTTATAGGAGGAGTCACATTGCCACACATCAGTGATTCTGGTGAGTGTTTAGTTTAGTTTTATTTTCTGTTGTTTACTAGTTCTGCTTCTACTGAGTGTACTTAAATTTAATTGCCTAATTAGCGTAATTGTAAAGATAAAAATAATAAAATGAAAATTATAGCTAGGTTGAGTAGTAGCGACTTGGGGGTTGCTACAGTTGGTATCAGAGATTAGGTCTACCTAGGAGCACTAGCCTAGGATGTCTGGTTAGGTGACTTCTTAGAAATTGCATGTCATGCATTCTTATACCTTGATTTTCACGATTTTCTTGTGTTCTAGCTTGCAGTGTTGAAGAGTGTCTTCGGCTCCAATTCTGGTTTCTGCAAATCTAGTGTATGAAGGACCACGAGGAACCTAAAGAGTGACAGTCTGTATTTTCTTTTGGAGATGATAGTCAACTCCTTGTTGGAAGTTTTCCTCAATGGTTGGTTCTTGAGATCGTTGATTGTTTGAAGCTACTGTTGAGGCAGTAGTTTGGGAGCAGAGCGTGAAATGGTGTTCGCTCGTCGAGCAGAGAAGGTCGCAAAAGTTCTTCAACCCGTGGAGTGTGGTGTGATGTTGTCCTTGAGTTTTGCGTGGATTAGGTACTGTGTTGCCTATGGATGCAATGGTAGTTGTTTCTGGGTGAGATTCTGTGTTGGTTGGCAGGGTAGGTGTCACGCCCCAAATTTTTCCATAATATTTTAAAGCAAATTAAATTATAGGAAAAATTAAAGCTAAACAGAAAATATCAAATTATTAGGAACCTGTGTGTGTGTCTACGAGACTCCGATCTATATACACTATGCTAAACCTTCTACGTTCTTGCACTTGCAAAAAAAAAGTGACAGAAGTCACCCAGCACGCACCCCACGAAAAATAGCGAGAGAACGAAACCATAATTAATTTCCTTTTAAATTCATTTCACAATCATTTTCTCTAAAACTCCACAAACCAGGTCCACACCAGCCAAAACCACAATCGGGACTCTACCAGTCCAAAACACAAACAAAGGCCCTCAATGGCCAAAACCACACATAGTGAGTTGGGTAGTCCGACGCCAGGCAACCAAACTCTGGCCACAAGCAGTCCACCGAAGAGCAACCAACAGCATCTACACTGCCACGACATGCTACCCTGTGTAGGAGCCACGTCGTCTTGCGATTCTCCCACTTGAAGAACCCTCACAAAGCCAACTCCTCCCTGGGAAGGCTGTCCTGTCTCTTAGAACGCTACTAGCTACGGGATACGTGTTCCATCTGCACTGACCACTACAGGGTACGCCTCCTCACAGCGTCCTCCACACACGGTGCTCAAGAGAGAGTGTCATACCTTCACACTCGACAACACCCGAGCCTCAGTGCTTACAACGACAGTAGGAGTATCATGCCTCCCCGTCATGCCACAAGACACCTCGACTCGTGAACCACAACCCTAGCCTCAAGATGACAGTTAAGGAGTCTCATACCTCCAAAACTCAATGTTCTTCAGCCTCAGATATCTTGGCCCATGACCTCGACCAAGGAGGCACGCCCAGTCAATCGAGAATGTCGTCACATTCCCTGGTCCCAACGACATGGTCCTACAGTGTCTCAGTCCACACACAGAAAATCAGGAAAATCAATTTCCAAAATGGATCATCCATCTCTTTGAAACCATTTTATATCTTTGAAACTCTTCCAAAACCTCGGCAAAATGATACATCAGGTGTCCCAAGAAAACACCACTGGCCGCCCACAATCCCATCTCAAAGGGACAATACAAACCAATTCGAGAAACCCATGGAAATCAGTTTTTTTATAAACATGTTTGGGCCTTGATTCGGCATGCCGAAAAATAGGTTCGATATGCCGAAAATCGCTGGTTCGGTAGACCGATTTGGATCGGTTGATCGAATCAAGTCAACGGTCTACACTCATAGTCAAAATTGGTATACCAAAAATGGTTCGATCGACCGAAATTTCCTGATCCGGTCGACTGTCTAAAATTAGATGACCGAAGTTCGACTAAAGGACCTAAACTGACAGAAAAACGATATACCGAAATTGTTCGGTATGTCGATTTCTACGAAAACCAGAAAATGGCCCAAACATAAACATTCGAAATCGCCCAAAGTAGGACCTCCAATTGGACCTCCAAAACAAGCACCAAAAAGCTCGCATAAAACATAAGGTGTAGACCCTCGAGCCTACTCCAAAACCCAACAAATAAAACCAAAATCTATTCACCATGCATCAAGATATAAATTCGCAAAGGCAAAAGGGTCAAAACACAACCACCGCCATTAACACCCATAAATACCTCCATAAATACTCATAAAATCATAACAAACTCTAGGAATATAAATTTACCTAGATTCCATGCAATCCCATCAATTTCTATCATTTTCATGCTTTTTATACATTAGTTGGAGGTGTGTACCTAAGAACGCTCTCCGGCGAGCAACGTCGATCTCCGGCCAACTCCGACAACACCACGCGTCCACGGCCACTCCACCACCTCAGGGACGCCACTCCAGAGCTCCACATGCCGCCACACACTGCTGCATGCCTCCGTCGACTCTTGAGCACACTGAACAGGGAGGAGAAAAACATGGGAGGGAGAGTGAGAGAGACGAAAAAGAAGGGGGGGTGAGTGGAGGGAGAGAGAAGGAGAGAGGCAGTGGAGTGAAGGAGGAGGTGGATTGGTGTGCTTGGGAAGGAGGAATGAATGCATGGGGAGAAGAGGAAGGCTTGAGTCGTGCATGGCAGAGAACCCTGGCTTAAAAACCACGCAGAGAGAGCAGGTGGCGGCATGCATGCAACCAATCAGCCACACGCACACCAACACTCCCTTAGCTGCCAGCCTCGCCAACAACCACACGGACCCAACAACCCACTATGACCAAGAGACCAACTACAAGCCTCACCAATCGGCTCACAATGTGAGCCCTACACAGACCCACATTCGAGCCCACAAGCATAGTGCCAACCATGCACAGGGACACACAAATAGAAGCCAACCCACGAGGCCCAAGCCCAAAAGCACAAAACCATACAAACAGGCCTCTGAACAGTAACACCCGTCTAGGACTAAATTCATTAAAATGTAAATAATTACAAAATGAATTTTACGGGTGTAAATTCCTTACAACCTCGCTCGTCGAAGAAGACGATGGCGACGACAAATGGAACCCAACATCCCTCAGTCTTCCTCCATTTTGATCCCTGATGGAGGGGAAACGATCCTCGTCACTCTCCCGTGCCTTCTGGAGCCCTGGATCACCACGTCGTAGCCTCTTGAGCTTCTTTCTTCTCCGGCACCGTCGTTGGATCAACCCCGACGGTGAGGGAGGTGGGAAGCCCACTCCAGCCGTTAGATCATCGATCCAGACCTCCAGATCCTCTCCTCCCCTTTTCCTCTTGCTCATTGTGCTTCCTGATCTCCGATCAGGCTTTGAGATGCTCCGGAGGAGCATCTCTAGTGGTCGTCGACGACGGAGTTCTGTCACCACCAGTCGTTGATCCTTTTTCCTTTTAAATAATATAAAAATAAGTTTTCTTTGATTAAATTTCTGAAACTTTTGTTTTTTTACATCTAGGTTCTTATTTTCTTACAAGTAGGTCCTTTTTCTTACAATTAGGTCCTTACATTTTTTAAATCGTTTGAATAAAGTTTGATTTGAAAATATTGCAATGTGCCCCCTGAGCTTTCTTAATAATGTTTTCCAGGCTTAAAAGTTTGATGAAAGCCCCCCTGATTTGCTTTTCATGCATTTAAGTACAGAATTTTTGCATTTAAAATCCTAAGTTTCATGAAAATAATTTTGAAAGCATATTTCTTTGGTTAAATTGCAGTTAAGCCCTTGAGCTTCATTAAAATACCGCTGAAAACATATTTCTCTGGTTAAATTGCATTTAAAATCCTAAGTTTCATGAAAATAATTCTGAATACATATCCCTCTATCAAAATTACAAGTTAAACCCTAAATATTTGCACAAATGTGACTTAAATTGCATTTTAGCCTCAGAACTTTACTGATCTCACACTTAATGCATGTTTTCTAGGGTAAATTTACATGTCAGCCCCAGAAACTTTCTGTTTTCAAACATGGACTCTTTTTCTTGCATATTTTACCCTGAATTTCCACAGAATTGCATTAAATGCATGTTTTAATTGCAAAATTACATTTTGACCCCTAAAAATATTCAATTTGACCATAAATGCACAGTTTTGCACATTTGACCCTAGTTTTCTTCAAAATTACCTGAAATGTGTTTTTTATGTATTTTTGATGATTTAGCCTCAGAATTTCAGTTTTATTTCAGAACTTGGGTTTTTTTGCACAAAAGCCCTTGGAATTCACTTTTTTACACTCTTACATGTATTTTGCACATTTTGTTGCACTTTTTCATGCATATTTTATCGTATTTTCTTCCTCACATTGTGCACTCATTTCTAGCTCATTTCAGACTTGATTTTCTCATCGTTTCTCGAATTTCTTCCAACTTTCACGATCTTTGACTTGATTTGGCTTTCCATCACCCGAGGGCGTACATTAACAGGCTTAACAATGCCGACATTGTCCCGAATGAGGATTATTTTCCCTAATTTGATTTTCTCGGATTTATTCAAATTTCTGCTGATTTGCGAGACGCTTTCCGAGAGTTTCTCAATTTTCATGATTTTCTTCATCAC
This sequence comes from Posidonia australis, assembly GCA_024699735.1. Lineage (NCBI taxonomy): Eukaryota > Viridiplantae > Streptophyta > Magnoliopsida > Alismatales > Posidoniaceae > Posidonia > Posidonia australis. Next base: position 13,397 of record JAMKQA010029868.1, read on the forward strand.
CCACGGGTGTACAGTAAAGCAGCATTCTCAATGCCTACATTTGTCACTCGGATTATCTTTTTTCCTTTTATTCTTTTCTTCTCTTTGATTTGGCATGTTTTCCCGTCATCTTTAGCATATGCATTCAGAATAGGCAAGCACACACCCATTAGACCATTTAGCAAGTAGGAAATCTAGAAAGACCGAGTTCCTCGGGCGCATGGGGGTGCCTAACCCCTTCCCCATGCGTAACAAGAATCCTTACCCTTTCTCTAGCCCGCATTGATTTGTGCATTACATCCATTTGGCACGGAGCATACATGTTTTCTTCATTTTGTTTACTTCTTGGTTTTCTTTTGTGTTTGTTTTTCCTTGTCTTTCCATTAAAAGACTAGGTAACGACTCCTTTCCTTATCCTTTCTTATCTTTCCTTGGTGTTTCTGAGTCTAGTCTTCTTCTCCGGATTCACCATCTTCGTCGTGACCGTATCGGGACTCCTCATGTGCTTCCACGCACTGGTAAGGAGAGTCGTGCAGGGTTCCATCGGCATGGTCACACTTTCCTTTTCAAGACCATTTCCATTTCCATTCTTTTACATTACAGGAATCTGTTTCCATGCAAAACTTGACCCTCTACTGGGTCCTAACTCAATTCTTGAAAAACTATGTATTTTAAAATCACAATTGGGTCTCACACCCAAGACCATACATAATCAACCATTTTATTCATTTATAGGGTCTAAAACCCAAAACCATGCCCAAATCCACTTATTTGGGTTCCATATTCTTCCATGTCATTTACATGAGGAAAACATCATTAACACATGCTTATTGTCCATTAAAACCTTTCCTTTTTCATTTTATAATCACATTTGTATATATCAGGGCCAGAGCAAAATCAACAGACCGAATTTCATGTTCAGTATACCGAAAATCCCTGATTCGGTCGACCAAATGATTTCGGCTTGCCGAAACCAAGTATCCTGGCTTAATCTAACAGATATTGGGTATGTCGAACCCAATTCGACATGTTGAAATGCCCGAAATCAGGGCACCTATCCTGTTTCAAGCCTTGAGTTCATCGGAACTGAAAGCCTCTGGCGGACCCCCAAAACACACATCAAAAAATACAAATAATTCATGGGGTGTAGACCCTTGAGTCTACTGCAAAACCCCTCAAACCATTCATCAATTCGTTAACCATACATCCAGAAATAAATTCTCAAAAGAACATGCTCAGAGTTAAACCTTACAACACTTATGGCATTTCCTACCAAAAACCCATGAAATTCATACAACCTAGCATGATCTCTACACATTCACGTCATTTATCACATTTCCTTCATTCCTACTATTTTTCTGTGATTTTACATGCATTTTACACCGATTACATGCTTTTAGCTCACTCGCTCAAAACCACAAAAGAAATGAGGAGGGGCAGGGGTCACGTACCTGTCTTAGTCTTCCGACGACCCTCTTGCACTCCAACGAGGCTCCTCCGTTAGCAAACCACCACCTCCCACTTGCGCGCAGCTACTCCTTTCCTCTGGCTCCACAGCTCACCACAGGCATGGATTGTGTTTCCCTCTATATCTCCCTCTCCCCCTCGCGTCGCGTTGGCTACCCATCGGGGTGACACGGGCTGGTGTCGCTAGTGGCACGGGTCAAGGGAGTGGGGAAGAAAGGGAAAGAAGAGGATGAATGCCCGTGGAGGAGAGAGAAAGAGAGAGGAAAAGAAAGAGAGAAAAGAAGAAAAGACAAGCGCACAAATCGAGACGACTGTGCATCTTCAAATTGGACTCCACATTGGTCCCAAATCACAAGCAGGTGCACAGAAAGCCAACCACAAGCTCACACATCTAAGAAACAATAGACTATCCATTAATAAACCATTTATACACTATTACAATTAATTCCATAGTTTACAAGCAAAAATGGATAATCAGGCCCAGATGTCACACGTAGTGGGTCTCTAGATGGTTGTTGTGGTCTCTGGGTGACTTAATAAGCCTCCAGATAGTTGTTATGGTTTCTGGGTGACTTAGTGGGTTCCTAGATAGTTGCCGTAGTTTCTAGGTGACTTAATGGGTCCCTAGATAGTTGTTGTGATGTCTGGATAACGTACTTGGTCCCTAGATGGTTGTTGTGGTTTCTAGGTGACTTGGTGGGTCCCCATATGTGTGTTATTGTTATTTTAGATGACTTGGTCGGTCCCCAGATGTGTTGTTGTTCTGGGTGACTTGGTAGGTCCTCAGATGTGTTGTTGTTGTTCTAGGTGACTTGGTGAGTCCTTAGATGTGTGTTTTGTTGCTCTAGGTGACTCGATGATTCCCTAGACAGGTGTTGTTGTTTGGGTGGCTCCGATGAGGCCCTAAGTTTGTGTGGTTTCTGTTAGAAATATTAACATTAATTTTGATGATTATTCAATTGTGCTTATTTTCATAAATATTATAACGTGAAAAAGATTTAGAAGTCTTAGCATGAATTCAAAAATTACACACCGGCATCAAGAGCGTTGGACTATTCCAG
>JAMKQA010029869.1:0-14623 GCA_024699735.1 Posidonia australis
CCCCCCCCCCCCCCCCCCCCCCGTCACCGAAATGGACACCGATCAGCCTCGTCCGAGGTCAGCGAACTCCATCCGGAATCTAGGGAGGTAGGGGAGATGAAGGAGAGGTCCAAAACTCTACCAGACGCTAATTAAGCTATAAAGAGTGCATTAAAGCCTCCCCGTATCCGTCATTGTGAATTCTAGCTACACATCATCATGTGCCTCGGTCCATCCCGTCGCAGCGATAAAAGGCGAAGAGAAGGCCATTGTGACATGATTGCATGGCATTCGAAGGGCATCGACCTGATCTGAAGCTCAACCACGTCACAGGTGGGGAAGTCTCCTCATTCCTGACGATTTCGGCGATCATCGGTGATAAGCAGGAAAAAGAAGGGAAGCTGAGGCATGTGCAGTGTCAACGGAGCGTAGGATCGCTATTGGGAGCACAGGGGCTGGACGAGATCGCCGTTTGGGGCGCAGGGGCTGGACGAGATCGCTTGGAGTGGATTGGAGCTAGAGCTTTGGAGCTAGGAAGATAGCAATGAAGGTGATACCCCCTCTTGCATGGCGCAGAGGGGTTTAAATAGGTCGGAGCTTTGGATTAGAGCCATAGATGTGTAATGGTCTCTAGTGGACGGTGGTGATGGGTCTCGATGGCCTTCTTAGGTGAAGTCGACATTTAACCAAGGGCACGATGGTTCCTAGAAGTCCCAGAGCACGCCACGAATCAATCTTGATCGCCAGTGACTAAGAAACAAGAGATTAAGTGGCAAGAAGGACGTTCGTATCCCTCTGCATTGAAACAGGGCAACTCGCCAACTGTTTTCACCACATATATCCATCAAGTTCATCCGTTGGGAACATCCACTTACAAATACTGCTTGACCCAACAAAAGCCAGTCAAACAAACCTTGAGCCCGTTGACCAGCCTTTTTAGGGACCAACCAACAACTAAGGATTATGATGGATGGCGTTTACATGATTCTGGAAGTTTTGGGAGATTGATGGATGTTTTTGAGGTATTTTTAGGGAAAGTGAATGGGCCTACCATCTCCATAGCTCACGACCTCTCTCGTGAGTTCATTCGAACCTACCTATAAAACCCAAGGTGTCTACACCATGCCTTTCTTGTTGACAGCCCCATCAAAATATAAGTGCCACTACAGCTTGTCACGAGATTCTTTAGGTTCTGAGTCTTCTAGAGCGAATAGGATGTCCTTGTTTGAGAACTGTGTTTGCAAGGGTATATATTCTACGCAAGGGTAAATTAGCCAAGTGATATACCATAGCCTGTCCCTTCATGAATTTTTGTATGACAAAGGTGATGTTATACTGAGATAATAGAACCTGCCACTTGACGCACCTACCTACCAATGTTGGTTTCTAGAACAAATACTTCATTGGATCATGCCTACACATAAGCAAAACAGGGTACACCATCATGTAATGCCTTAACTGCTAGGTGGCCGAAACAGGGGTCAGGCAAACTTTCTCGATGGTATTGTATTTGGCTTCACAGTCATTGAATTTCTTACTTAGATAATATATAGCGCTTTCCTTTCATCCTGATTTGTCATGCTAGTCTAGGACGACACCCATGAAGTGCTGCGTAACTGATAGATATAGAAGTAGAGTTCGTTCAAGCATGGGCAGAACTAATACCGAAGGCTTGGTCAAGAGCTGCTTGATTTTGTCAAATGCATCCTGACACTCCTTGCTCCAACTAATCTGTGTGTTCTTCCTCAAAAGCTTAAATATCGGTTCGCAAATAGGAGTTAGCTACCCAATGAACCGGCTGATGAACTATAGTCGCCCCAACAAGCCCCAAACTTCTTTTTTAGTTGTAGGGGGAGGCATGTTGATAATGACTCTAGCTTAATTTGAATCCACCTTAGTTCTCCTTTGACTAATGATGTATCCAAGGAGTTTGGCAAAAAAAACCCCAAATATGCATTTACTAGGGTTGAGACGGAGCTTGTACTTGCGGAGATGATCGAATAGCTTTATTAGGCAACAAATGTGATCTTCGGACTCCTTAGATTTAGTAATCATGTCATCCACGTAGACTTCAATTTCTTGGTGCATGAGGTTGTGGAAAAGTGTAGTCATAACCCTCTGATAAGTAGCGCCTACATTCTTGAACCTAAATGGCATCACTCTGTAGCAGAATACTCCTCAAGGGGTAATGAAGGATGTCTTTTCTATATCATCTTATGCCATTCTGATCTGATTATATCCTGAGAAACCGTCTATGAATGAGAGCATCTTGTGTCCTGTAGTATTGTTGACTAGGACGTCGATGTGAGGTAATGAGAAATCATCCTTTGGGCTCACTTTGTTAAGATCTCTATAGTCAATGCACATGCAGATCCGCCCATCCTTCTTCGGTACTAGCATGACATTAGTAAGCCATTTTGGATAGAGGACGGCCTTGAGAAAGTTAACCTTATATTGTTTCATAATCTCTTCCTTGAGCTTGAGAAGCTACTATGGTCACTATCGTCTAAGTTTTTGCTTGACTAGCTTGTAATTTGGCTTGAGAGGTAGTGTGTGCACAATTACCTCGATGTCTAGTCCAACCATGTCGTCATAGCTTTAGGCAAAGACGTCTATGTATTCCCGAACGAAGGCCATGAATTATGTTCTAGCCTATGGTGTGCACTTGGCATTGATGTGCATTTCTTTGACATCCTTTGTTGTGCCAATATTGATGAGCTCCATCTCTTCTTCGACGTGCAAATTTGACTCTTCTAGGTCATTGTCGTAGGGCTAGAACTCTGGCAGTGCCTCATCATTTTCGTCCATCCCTATATCATCCTCGTCTTCATATGCAATGATCTCTAATAAGACCCCCTACTGAAAAGATGGATCTTTGATGTCAAAGGAGCAGATTTGCTCGAAGCTCTGCCCCTACTAGCATCTTAAAACAGTCACATTGATCCTGGTGTTATGGTATGTGTGTTGTGTAACCTTCGGTTCTGTCGTATTTAGGCTTGTTGATGAACTAGGCTACTTTGTTTCTTTTGCATCTTTAATTGTATTTTTGTATTTTTTTTAGAGTTTTTTGATTTATTTTTTTTTTGTATTTTTTGCTCTATTTACAAAGGGTACTACAATGTGGTGACCGTCCTACTACTGAATGATATGAATGTCGTTGCCTGTGCTTCCTCCTAAGCCTAACTCAGGATCATTGTTTTTGACCATCACCCTTGTGGTGAGACTTGGGCTGGATGTACCTTCTAGACCCTCCTTTTTGGCTACTAGGAGATTAACTCCCTTGGTCTAGTGTTTGTTGACTCTAATTCTTATGGAACCATAATGGGTAGGTGGTCTTGCTGTTGTGGGAGATGTGCTAGTTCAAGCTCTGTAATCATCGTTTTTCCTTTCCTATTTCTGAGCTCCTCTTCTGCATCCTCTGCCAATGCTGTCAACTGTTCTTGGAATAAGACCTCTAGGTCACTAAGCATATTGTCTACTTGAGCCTCTATGGCATCTCCCTCCTCCTCATCGAAGGCAATGTCGACATAGTAGGCGTTGACTGCTTCATGCATCTCACAGTCAATGGCTTCTTTGCACTAGGCAACGTTTTGGGCCATCAGCTATATAGGATTCTATGAAATGAGTCCCAGAAAGGTTGCCCACTAGACCAGAGGGAGAATAGATGAGATTACCAAGTGTGTTGGCTGAATTGATGGTTGGATGATTGTGCTTGCAACTGCGCCTTCTATTAACAAAGGTGGTGTACATGCCAATGGTACTATGTGGAGTGATGACAAGGTTGGATTTGCTGAAGCGGATGGAGGATGTGCCAAAGGTGCCACTAATACTGTTAGTGATGCAAGCAGAACTGTGGAAATGACTATCTGAGTTTCCAGTGAAGTTGACTATAGTGTTTGTGACCATGATGACCCGAGGGATGGGGGCCCGGCACGGAGCCACGCCAGTGGGGAGGAGATCACAGCCATGCCAAGATGGCGAAGGCGCAAGGAAAGACAAAAGAAAAAAGAAAAGAGGAGTCGCCACCTAGTCTTTTAAGGGAACGACGAGGAAAACCACAAAAAGATTGGATGCATGAGGTGCAGATGTGAAGGTTGGATGTCTACTAACCAGAGGATGGGTTAGGATTCCTATTACGCACGAGGAAGGTGTTAGGCACCCTCATACGCCTGAGAAACTCGGTCTTTCTAGTCTAATTGCTTGCTAAAGGCTAGATGGATGTTTGCTAAACCTGGATCATGCTCTAATCATGCTAATATGTATGCCACGACAAGACTTGATGGATGTGCAAGACAGTGTGAGAAAATTGCAAAGAAATCCACATGAATTGACAAATTCGCAAAAAATCACATGAAATGACGAAGTTTTGTTAAAGAACGCTTCTGAAAAACATAATGATATCAAAAAGATGACAAGCCAAGTCAACTAGAGTCCTCGGAATCATGAAAAAGTCGTGAAAATCAAAAAGGAGAAAAATAATCCGTGGTAGGGACATATGTCGGCCTTCAGACCTGTTAATGTACGCCCTTGGGTGATGAAACCCAAATCAAATCAAAAATCTGAAATGTAGGATTAAAGCCAATCAAATCGGATATTGGATAAGAAACTATGAAGACAAAGTGAATCGGAATCATGGAGAAAGTCATGAAAATCAAAAAGGGGAAAATAATCCGTAGTGGGGACAATGTCGGCCCTCAAGCCTGTTAATGTACGCCCTCGAGCGATGAAATCCAAATCAAATCAAAAAACTGAAATGTAGGATTAAAGCCAATCAAATCGGATATTGGATAAGAAATTTTGAGGACAAAGTGAAGGAAGAAATCCACTAAAGAAAAGGCATGGGATGTCGGCTCGCTAAATGCAAATGTGAGGAAAAAGGATATGAAATGCATGGATAAGTGCCTAAATGTGCAAAAACTCTGAAGAATGACTTAAACATGGACTATGCAAGATTGAACGCAAAGATTGAGATGCGTGCTCATGAATTGGAGGCATAGGGGCAATTTGGTCATTTCCCTAGCCAGATGCGATAAATGCCTGCATGGGAATGATGCATGGCCTAAATGTGTGTCAAAATCTAGAAGATGTTATTTGTAAGAAACATGGAGGAGAAAATCAACAAAAGGATGTAAACACAATAAAGGACAAACATAGGGGCCAAAATGCAAAATTCAAAGAAAGGAGTGAGAAACTAGATAAAAACATGTTCATGACCCCTATTCTAATATGCAAATGATGGGTCCAATGTCAATGTGGCACAGGGATGTAAAAGTTGCACTCGGATCATTTCCTGAAAAGTCAGGGTCTAAAGTGTAAAATTCACACATAAGTGCAAATGTGGCCAAAATGTAAAGCTAAGGATCAAATCTTAGTGAAAACATGATTTCTAAATCGGATCAATGATTAAATGCAGAATATGAGGCAAAATGAGTGAAAATTGTCCCCAAAACATGAAAGAAAACATTTAAAACCCTAAGTGATGGATTTGGAATTGATCTAATGGTTAAAATGTAAATTTTATGCTCAGAATTGATTTAATGTGAATCCAGGGACTTTTCTGCAAAATCTTAGGGTCTGATTGTGATAAAAATGAGGCTTTTATGTTGGTTAGTGCAATTATGAAGTTTCCTGAGGTCTAAAATGCAAAATGTACAAGGAAAACTCATTTTTTAAAGTTCTGGGGGTTAAATGCAAAAGTTCAGGACCAAACTGTAAGGAAAATTCAGTTTTCACGAAGAACAGTGTAATTTTTGAACAATTCAGGGTTCAGATTGCAAATTTCCTAAAGAAAAACATTTCAAAAAACTTCAAGGGCCTAAATGCAGATTGTCAAAATTTAAATGTGATGAAAACCCATTTTAATGATTATTAGTGCAAATTTAAACATATTCAGGGTTCAGAATGTAAAATTCACAGAGAAAACTTGTTTTTAAAACATTCAGGGGCTAAATGTGAATTTTCAGGACTTAAATGTGATGAAAACATGCATCAATTTGTTAAGAATTAAAAGATGAACTCTTTAGGGGGTTAAATGCAAAATTCACAGGCAAAATAAAGAAATAAAAAAACTATTTTAAAACGTTAGGGATCAAAATGAAAATGTCTAGACCCAAATGTAATAAAAAAGGACTGAAATGTAATAAACAGAGGACCTAAATGTAATAATCAAAAACTAACATGAATGGGCCATAAAAGGCCCATTCGAAGATCACCGGAGGTCGCCGACGCTCTGCCGTCGGCGACCCTCTCCGGCGACCTCCCTGGGGCTCTCCAAGGGCTGAAAAGGTGCGGGAAGGCCGGAGGAGCATCACGGCGACACGGTGGAGCTCCAGGGAGGATCGGTGGGGCTTGGGGCAACCTGGAATGCTCCCCCCACCTCGAGGTCCGGCGACGGCAGAGCGGCGGTGGCTGGGGCGTCGCGGGGCTTCTGGGCGATGGCAGAGAGGCTCGATGGCTTGCGGGGAGACCTCCGGAGGTCCTGGCGTGGAGTGGGATGCGGCGGAGCGGCGGCAGGCGTCGCGACGGCGTGCAGCGGCGACTGCAATGGCGGCGACGCAGGCGATGGGTGCGGGTATCTCCTGGGGCAGAGGCCTAGAGGAGGAGGAGAGGAGGGAGAAGAAAAGGGGAGGAAGGGAGGAAGGGCCCCCAGGGGGCCTGCCCACGGTAGGGCTCAGGGGCCGCTAACGATAGTAAACCCATCGCCGGAGGAGGGGGCTGGAGACACGCGAGGAGCCTGGCTCCCTCGCGGCGCATCCTAGAGGCTCTAGGAGACTAAAGGGGTGTGCCAGAAGGGAAGGGAAGGCTACCTGAGTGGCTGTCCACGAGCTCCGGCGGTGGCAAGACGCTCCAGTGATGCTCCGATCTGCCCACTAACGGCTAGAGGCTGAGGGCAACTTGGATGGGAGGCTCTGGCTGGGATCGGGGCTCGCTAGGAAGGAGGCTCGAAGGTTGAAGAAGGTTTGAAATTCTTTGGAAAAGCTCTAGCCAAAGGTTTTTTTTTTTTTACGGGAAGGGGCTTTATACTCCGGCGAGGCGGTTCTCCACCGTTGATCCTCCTCCCCTCAGCCCATCAGCACCGTTGGATCGAGCATGAGCTGGAGGTTGGCCAAGTATCTCGGAGGCTGCGATTTGCTTCGGATTTCTCGGGATTGCTCGTCGGAGTTTTTCCAGAAAATTAGGGTCGCTGGAATTATTTTTGACATTTCTAAAGTTTGAAATTGAATTCTTAAACGAAATAGTATTGGGCTTAATGGGCTTAGGGTTTTGGATTTTTATTTTGATTTTTGTTCTGGTTTTTATTTTGGATTTTTTTAGGACTTTTTAGGGTTTTAATTTTAGGATTTTAATTGGGCTTTATGGTTTAATTTAATTTCTTAATTTTATGATTTAAGGCATAATTAGGGTTTTAATTAACTTAGTCTTTTTTGTTTTATTAATTTTTTAGGAAATTTTTAGGGTTTTGATTTTAAGTTTTAAATTAGCATTTTGAATCTTAATTTAGGTTTTTTATTTATGTTTTATGATTTTAATTAAATTTGTGATTAAGGTTTAATTAGTGGATTTTAAATTAAGGTTTTAATTATTTTAGGTTTTCTTATTTTATTTTGTTTTGGGATTTTTCATGGATTTAGGGTTTTAATTTTAAGCCTTTAATTAGGGTTTTGTGAATTAAATATGATTTTCAATTTTGGGATTTAGGGTTTTGATTAATTGTCTTGAAATTAGGGTTTCGAATTTTAATTGGGGTTTATTTAGGGATTTTTGGATTTTAAATTAGGGTTTATGGGTTTATTTAGTTTTTTTTTGTTTATTTAGGGTTTTGAATTTTATTTAATTAGGATTTTTAATGTATTTTGACTTTAATTAGGGTTTTCACTTATTTACCTCGATTTTAAATGATTTAATTTGATTTAAGCTTGAATTATGGTTTTTGGCTTATTTATTGGATTTTAAATGGATTTAAGTGGTTTTAATTGGATTTTATTTGAATTAGGGTTTTATTTGATTTTAAGTGGGTTTTAAATGTATTTAAGTGGGTTTTTAAATGGATTTTGAGTGGATTTAATTTCATTTGTTTGGTTTCAAGTTTAATTGGGTCAGAGTGGGCTAGCGTAGGCCTAATTGGGCTAGGGTTTTGGGTGGTCGCAACCAGAGCATCATCCGGAGGAGCTTGCTGCCAAGTGACTTCAAAACTGGGGTGTCTACAGTGTTGAAATTGCAGATCCCGTGAGGGGATCTGTGGGTGGTGTTGTTGGGGCTACTAACTGAATGGAAGCTGTTGTGATGGCTGACTGAGAAACCAATGGGGTAGAAAATGGAACTGTCACTATTGATCCTATGGTTGGAACTGTAGTGTAAAATGTTGTTGAGTTTATGGACAACAGTGCTAGTCTTACTGACCTTGACAAGGCTGGATATTTCTGACCCTCTCTACCCGTCCTTTCTATGCTCTTTGTATCTGAGTGGTCCTCTTCTAAGTAGTAATCTTCTACACAAACCACTCTTGCACACTGGCTAATTCATCCTGTCACTGCACTGTTTCTACGGTGAAACTCTGATTGGGGCCCAAAATGCCTACACTAACAAAGTTAGTCATATCCCAATGGATAAACAGCTTCTTGGACTTATGCAAGCACCAGGGTCCATCTCCTTCCTACCATTTGTATCCAAATCCTTCGAATTCCCTTCTATCCTCTGCAATGATGGACTAGACAATTCCCTGACTGTATCGCTCGAGAGGTGTTCCCTTCTCGTACCCCATCGGCGATAGAGGTTCTTAACCATCAAAAATGGGTTACTGTGAATAGCCAAAAAGCTAGCGCATTCGAGAGCGAGAATTAAGATAATTGGCTCGAACCAATTAACCCAGTACAACACATCTAAAGGCTTGGCCTCAAAATAGACAGTCTAGAGGGAAACAGAGGAGACAACATCAATCCTTTCTTTCTCGAAATTCTTTGCCATGACGACAACGATGATGTCGCCCCAGCAAAACTTTATCATGCAGTGAAGGGTCAAAAGGATGACTTGATGCTTGTGCAACCAAGGGAGCCCAAGTAGAAGATTAAAAGTAGGCTCAAGATCAACGATGTAGATTTTCACATCAAACTCAGTAGGACCGATGATAAAAGGGATGACCAAGATCCCTAGAGTATCGTGTAATGTCTTTGGACTTGAATCTAATCTTGCTTGCGTACACAAGGGGCAGACGTTTAAGCCTATGTCATTATCCACTAATGTGAGGGGAATTCGAGAACTCTAGTACTGCATTATGATGAATAGGAGTTGGTTGTGGTTAATCCCTACCAAGGGTAGCTCTTAGCTAGAAAAGGAGATAACTTGTAGTGTTGCGATCATACCCACATGCTCTCAAGAACTGTAGGTTCTATTGTAGGAAAAACATGTGCAACCTGAAACACTTTGAGGAAGGCTTCCCTATGTTCAGTGGATGTATGAATAAGGTCCCACATAAAGATGTCAACTTTGACCTTCTTCAACTGGGAGGTTATATCAACTGTGGGTTTACTGGTTGTGGTGGATTTGGTGGGGATTTCTTTTGAGGTAAGTTTGTCGGTTTGGCCTTCTGGTTGTGGTGGACTAGGCATTAGGTGGCTAGTCTTAAGGGTTGGGGTTGCAGGCTTGTACACCCTACCCAATCGCATGATCTTCGCACACATCTCTGTGGTGTAGCTAGAAGGCATACGATGGGTTTCCTGAGTCATGCTAATCACCAAGGGTGGATGAGCTACCAATCCCAATTGGCTTATTGGTGGTTTTGCTAAATAAATTGGTTAGTGATCTGGTGATGGGTTAGGCTGAACAAGCTCTAATTTGGGTCAAACTAAAAGTCAAATTAGTGGGAATTGCATGGTGGACTGTGCGCTCCGACCTGGTGGTCAGCTAGATCATACTGATTGTCTATCTTGAGCCTTCAAGGAAAGATTGATAGAACTGAGTTGGAAAAGGAACAAAAACAAGATGGATGAGATCAGACGAGTCTGTCAAAGATGTGTCAGACCAAGTAGAAAACAAAGAATGGATTCCTAAAGTCCCTACAGCTCCCGAATCGAAGTGTTTAGGCAGGGGTTGGCTAACAATATTGGGGTGTGATGGTGCTTGTGCTGGTGGAGGTGTTGGTGTTGATGCAGACTCTGTCTCTTAGGTGCTGATGACAATGACCTTTCAGTTAATCAAATCCTGTATAGCATTCCGTAGTAAGAAACAATTGTCAATGGAGTGCCTCGTGGGTCGATGATAATTGTAATATAAGTTCACTTTGTACCACACTGGAAGGGGATTCAGTGGGGGGACAAACTTCTAGAAGCTTTAGGAGTGGCACAACCTTAAAGGCTCGACTAACAGGGTGAAGTCTTACTTGGGACGATAAAACCGTTTTTGCCCTTGGTGTTGTCCTTACCTTACCGGTGCGACAAGATACACTGGTTCGCCAATGGGTGTGATATGTGGAGTGCGTGGTGTCCTGGGAATTGGTGTGTACACTACTTGATTCTAAGGTAGCGAGCTTACCACGTTAACAAGTGCAGTAGGGGATCCAATGTATGCAATGCCATTCTTAGTAAGATCCCTTCTCTTGGAGTAGTTAGCGCTGGAGTTGTCGTTGTCATTGTTGTTACTGGTGCTAGTGCCGGCGTCATGGCTAGGAGTGGTGGCTTGCTTAACGAACACGGTAAGTGCTGGAAAGTTGTTGTTAGGCAGTGAGCTCTCCATGCAAGTGCCAACTCGAATCAAATATGCAAAGGTAGTGATGAGTTGGATGCTCAATAGAGTCCTAGTTGCCAATTGCACTCCACGAATGATCATCTCTATAGACTTCTCATCGGAGGGTCTATCGTGGACATGGGTTGGTTGACAATGTTGGCATGAACCAGTGGTACTTGTGTTTGTGCCAGTGGTGGTGCAGGTGCAATGTGTGCCTCCTAAGTGTCGATGACGATGACCTTGTGGTCAATCAAGTCCTGAATGGAGTTCCAAAGAGGCATGCAATTGTCCGTGGACTGGCCCGCACAATGGTGGAAATTGCAGAAGAGGCTCGTGTTGTACCACCCCGGAAGAGGATTCGGTGGGGGGCGGATCTTTGGGAGCTTCAGGAGTGACACCACCTTGGGAAGGATGGCGCTCAGCGGCTCAACAAGTGGTGTATATTGTCGTGGAGCACGCGGAAGCCTTCTCTGCCCTGGGCGAGGTCCTTGCCGGACCGGTGCAGTGGGATACACTGGCTAGGCGGTGGTAGTGATTTGTGGTGTGTGCGGTGCCCTAGGTGTAGGTGCATAAACTAACTGATTCGGGCTTGGTTGGTTCACGACATTGACGGGTGTGGCGGTTGACCCTACGTATGCGACTACAGGCTTGGGAGGATCCCGCCTCTTAGGGTAACTGGCGCCAGTGTCGTTGCGAGTGTTGCTGCTCACCTGGTGATCCGGGGATGCAGCTTGTTTGGCAAATATGGCGAGCGCAGGAAAGCTACCACTGTAGAGGGAGCTCTCTACGCGTGTACCTGCCCAAATCAGAGATGGGAAGGTGGTGACTAGCTGAATGCTCAACAGAGCCCCAACATCCGGCTGTGCTCCTCGGATAATGATCTCGATAGACTCTTCATCGGATAGCCTATCCTTTACTTGCGATACGAGCGCGCGCCAACGACTGACATACTCCCTGAACGGCTCGTTGGGCTTCTGTCATGTGGCAACGAGGTCCTCCCTCTTTGGGACCAGGTCAAGATTTAAGGCATACTAGTCCATGAACGCCTGCGAGTGGTAGCTCCAAGTCTTGAATGAGCCCATGTCAAGCGATGTGAACCACTTGAGGGCTGGACTGGTGAGATTCTTTTGGAAGAGGCGGATTAGAAGCCTCTCGTCAGCCTGAAGCTGAGCGAGATCTCCGCAATATGCCCGAAGATGTGAAATAGGGCAACCCTTACCATTATATTTCTCGAAACCCAGGATTTGGAATTGCGGCGGGAGTTTCGCCTTTGGGAAATAACAGAGGTCCTGGAATTTTTAGGATTGGCGATCGCCTCCTTGCACTTGTCGAAGTGCTCTCTCCAGGTCACCTACCTTAGCGAGGAGGGTATATGGAGCTAATGCCGGTGAGGGTGATGCAGCAGGGGGAGCGCTGCATATGTCGTGTGGGTCGCACCTGAGTGCTCCTCCGGATCCACCATCATGCCACCTGGTGCTGCAACATGATGGCCATCATATCCGTGCAAGAGTGTTGAGTGTGGTTGTGGAAGTGGCGGTGCCTGGACTTGATAGTGTGCAAAAGAAGGATGAGTAGAGAACTGTGTGGCAGTGGGTGCTGAGTATGGGAGTAACAGCTGCTGCAGTGGTACGGTGCTAGGCTGCAAGCTCTAGGGATGATACACTCAAGCCAACCCGAGGGGTTGACCACTAGATGTCAGAGTTGAATGTTGTGCAATGAGGTGATGTGTTTGAACTGGTGGTGTCACACCTAATGTGGGTGCAGTGAGGAGTTGGGGTGAAGGCTGAGGTTGTGGTGCCGATGCTTAGAACATCAGAGCAAGCTGTCGGGGAGCCTCTAGGGTCTGATTATGACAAAAATGTGGCTTTTATGTTGGTTAGAGAAATTATGAAGAATCCTAATGTTTAAAATGCAAAATTCACAGTGAAAACTCATTTAGAAAACATTCAAGGGCTTAAATGTAAAGAAACTATGCTCCAGGACTTAAATGTGATAACAACATGCATCAATTAGTTAAGAATTAAAAGATGAACTCTACAGGGGGCTACATGCAAAATTCACAGAGAAAAATAAAGAAACTAAAGTTTTTTAAAACTGTGGGGGTTAAAGTGAAAATTTATGGACCCACATGCAATAAAAAAGGACTGAAATGTAACAATTTAGGACCTAAACGTAATAATCAAAAACTTAGAAGAATGGGCCATAAAAGGCCCATTCGAAGATCACTGGAGGTCGCCGGCGTTCTGTCACCGACGATTCCTCCAGCGAGCTCCCGAGGGCTCTCCAGGGGCTGACGAAACGCGCGGAGGCCCAGAAAAGCTTCACGACGGCATGGCGAGTCTCTCGGAGTGGTGGGGTGCAGCTGGGGAGGCCTGAAGCCTTCCCCCCACCTCGAGCTCCGGCGAGGAGCTCTGGACGGCGCCGGAGAAGACGACGACGAGGCTAGCGGTGCTTTGATGATGGCGAGACAGCGGCGAAGGCTTGGGTAGCATCGGGGGGCACGGCGGAGCTCCGGGAGGTGTTAGGGAGGCTCGAGGGAGTTTGGAACGTTCCCCCCACCCCCATCTCTGGCGACGATGAAGGTGGAGGCGGCTGGGTCGTCACGCAGGTCCAGGCGATGGCGGATTGGCTTGGTGATGCTCGGAGGTCCCCGGGGAAGCTTCCAGAGCCCTTGGAATGGAGCAGGAGGCGTCGGAGCGACGTGGGGGTCTTGACGGCGTGCGGCGGTGACTGCGGTGGCAGTGGCGGCGGCGCGGGCGAGCGGGAGGCTTTCTTTGGGGCAGAGAGCATTGAGGGAGGAGGGGAGAGGAAGGAAAAGAAGAGGGGAGGAAGGGAGAGGAAGGCCCCTTAAGGGCCTACCCGCAGTTGGGCTCAGAGGCCGCCAACGATGGTAAACCCATCACCGGAGGAGGGGCTGGAGACGCGCGGGGAGCCTGGCTCCCTCGTTGCGCATACTGGAGACTCTAGGGGACTCTAAGTGTACATGCCAGAATGAAAAGGAGGGGAGGAAGCATACCTGAGTGGTTGTTCCCACAGGCTCTGGCGATGGGTCGACGGCAAGGCGCTCCGGTGGCTCTAATCGCTCGCCGACGGCTGAGGGCTTTGGAAAAAGGGACGGGGCACTCTAGCTGGGCTTAGGGATCGCTGGTGAGTGGGGTAGAAGGTCTGAAATTCTGGAAAAAGCTCGACAAAAAGGTCCTTTCTTCTGTCAACGGCGATGCTACTTATACTCCGGTGAGGCGGTTCTCCGTCGTTGATCCTCCTCTCCTCGGCCCATCAGCGCCGTTGGATCGGACGTGAGCTGGAGGTGGTTGGCCAAGTATCTCGGAGGCTGGGATTTGCTCCGGATTTCTCGGAATTGCTTGCCGGAGTTTTCGCTGAAAAAATAGGGTCGCCGGAATTATTTTTTTGATTTTGTAAAGTTTTGAATTGAATTCTTAAATGAAATAGTGTTTGGCTTATTGGGCTTAGGTTTTTGGGCTTTTTTTTGGATTTTGTTTTTGTTTTTATTTCGGATTTTTTAGGACTTTTTAGGGTTTTAATTTTAAGTTTTTAATTAGAATTTTGAATTTTATTTTAGACTTTTTATTTATGTTTTATGATTTTTATTAAGTTTGTGATTAAAGTTTAATTAGTTGATTTTAAATCAAGGTTTTAATTATTAAGGGTTTTCTTATATTATTTTGGGTTTGGAATTTTTAGAGAATTTAGGGTTTTAATTTTAAGTTTTTAATTAGAATTTTGTGAGCTAAATGTGATTATTAATTTTGGATTTAGGGTTTTATTTAATTGATTTGAAATTAGGGTTTTGAGTTTTAATTAGGGTCTATTTAGGGATTTTTGGATTAATTAGGGTTTATGGATTTATTAATTAGGATTTTTATGTTTATTTAGGGTTTTTGTGTTTATTTAGGGTTTTTGGATT
>JAMKQA010029870.1:0-14966 GCA_024699735.1 Posidonia australis
GAGATGGAGAGAGAGAGAATGGATTGATGGTTGCTCTCCTTTTCTTTTCCCCTTCCCTCTCATAAGTGGGATGCTTGGTGATGGCATTCCAAAAGTCTCCATGAGAAATGCATGTGATGGCTTGGTGAAGTAATGCATGCAATGGCTTGGGATACATGAAATGACATGCAAAGGTTTTGGTGCAGAAATACATAATTTAGCTACGTGAAATGCATGCATGCTAAGGCTTGATGAATGATATGCATGCATATACTTGTTATGTGTATAATATATATGGAATAATTACGTGGATAATATGTATGTATGTAATGGTTACATGAATAATATGTCTGCAATAACTATGTGAATTTAATTGGCAAAAATAGAGTGAATGTGATTTTGAGTTTAGGGACAAGAATGTGATGGTCTGGTCTGAGATTTAGATAGATTTAAGTAAGTTTTGGCGTTGAGATAGGTTCAGGTGTTGGAAATGCCTCGTCATAGTTGGGTTGAGTTCTTCCAGAGAAATCTATCGACAAGTGATTATAAATCGAGATGTCTACAATGAGATAAGTCAAAAATAGTAAAAAAACAACTATCACTATATTAGACACAAGCATCCATGTGCTTAACGCTTAGACGTAGGTCACCACCTCCTCTAGCAATAGTGTGACAATTAGAGTATAAATGTAGAAAATTTTTCTATGTTAGACGCAGAGTGTCATGTGTCTAATATTGGATGAGGGAGACTTACGTCTAATGAAAAGGTTGAAACCTTTTGAGATTATAATATGAGATACAAAGAATATTCTTATAAAATTTTACTAATTTTAAAGATCATTTGAATGCCCTACCATAAGAATTGTTAGGTATCATTGGAGGTAAGACTATTTGCATCTAAAGTTTCGATGTGGATAAACTCCATGCTCAATATCTAAATGACTAGTAACTATTAGAGATTGAAGCTTAAGATTTTGGGAGGCTTTCTATAAAAGTTCATCAAATTTAGAGACCGGTGAGTACTCGACTGTGATGATCTTTACAAGTAATCAAGCAAAAACGTTGAACACACGTGTAATGTTTTTTTTGTAAACGATATTCTATTATTAGTTAAGTCCATACAGAACAGCATACGGTATTGTGCTAAGAAAATATTACAGAACCTTAGTTCCAGCAATTTAGGAACAAGATGTCCAAGATGCAGTAAACAGAAAGAAGCCTGAAAATAAAGGAAATTCCATCAACCAACAAAACGTTAGCCATTACATGGGATTGTCATCCAAGAGAGTAGGAGTAGATGCATTTTGTTCCTAATCTTGCTGGTCATTATTTGTAGCCATAGGGTCAATTTTCATATCCCTATTCTGCTGAAAAGACGAAATGGAATGCAGAACCTCATTTTTTTCAAATTCAAAAGGCCACAATGTCTCTTCTTCGGTGGACCGACGAACCCGAGATGGAGTCGTCGGAACAGAAACAACATCCGTCAGAGATAAATCACATTCCAAGACTCACAAGTATAATCAGGAACCAAAGAAAATTTTCAGTAGAAAAGAAACTATAATTTCATCTTCCATATCACAATCAGAGTGTTCGGATTCAGGCAAACAAATGCCCTAACCCTAGAATTACTGATCAGAGAAAAATTTCACCGTAAAGCTCAATATATGTCGACAAATGCTATAAAATGCCAACAAATTCCAGATCAATATGCAAAGAAAGGGGTAAGAAAGTGTTTTAGCTGAGATTTATACCTTTTAGTATCAATATGCCAACACACGTGTAATGTTAAACGCACTTGTCCTGACATCCAATGCTTCCATTGTTTAAATAAGACAAAACATTTCAAGATTGAAGTAGAGGATGTAAAGGTGTCGTTTATAAAACTTCAATAAGTTTAAAGAATATTTAAGTATTCTGTTGCAATAATTATTTCAAGATATCTAGAGAGATAAAATGAATACATTACTCTATAAATCTAGAATGACAAAAAAATCTTTATAATCATGAAAGCTCATAGATAAATTTGATAATGCAATTCCATGATCTCCTCTACTCCGTTATCATCTGGAAACGATTCGATCATTTTTCTTCTCCTTTGATCAAAGGTAAAAAATCCTAAATCTATGAGTCATTGAGGGTCGTGTTGGTAAAATATTTGGACAACTTTTGAACATATAGTTTCTTTTCAAAAGTTACAATGATCCAATAATTTTATCAAATACTATCAATTTTTCAGAACAGTGATTCTTTTATATTTCCAGAAATCGAGAGATGATAACTTTTAGCTAGAAGTTAACTTTTACATTTAAGCTTAGAAACTAATGTTTTATCAAACACACCCTGGATAACACGAGACGTCTACCCTGTCCACTAGAGCTGACGCGCAAGAACAGGCCAACCAAATCGGTAGAAGAGGACTAGGAGGTGGCAAGAAATCGAGACTCTCTGATCCATACAAGTATCCCCTGCAAACATCAACGCCCAGTCCATGCAGCACCAGTCAACGCCCAGTCCATGCATGTCCACACCAGCCGCAGCAGCAGCGTCCGACTGAAGACATCAGAAGACTCCTATCAGAAAAAGGCCCATCAGCCTCCCAGCTCGTCACCATCGCCACCCTCGTCCCAGTAGGCGGCGTCCTGCTGGCCCTCGCTGGTATCACGCTTACTGGCGTCATCATCGGCCTTGCAGTCGCCACCCCGGTGCTCGTCCCGGCTGCCATCACCATCGGGCACGCCGTCATGGGCTTCCTCATTTCTGGGGCTTTCGGCGTCACTGATACGTCTTCAATCTCGTGGATCCTTAATTGCCTGAGGGATGCGTACTACGCTGCCAGAGCAGGTAGATTACGCCAAGCAGTGCATGTAGGAGGCGGCAGTGCGGGTCGGACAGCAGACCAAGGAACTCGGGCAGGGCATTCAGAGCCGGGCGAAAGAGGGAGGAGGGAGGACCACTGAAGCAGGAAGGCCTCGTGAAGAGAGGAAGACAAAACGGAAGAAGATAAGCTCTTTCTGGTTCAGATGTACTACTGTTTGTGATATAGAGGTCACATTTGGTTGTGTATATCAAGAGAGGGAATGGTGAGGCCTTCCGTTTCTTGTGCGTTAGGTATGTTTTGTGTTTGATAATTCTAGTAGAGTTGGGTTTGTGTTGGTCTAAGTTTGGTTAGAATACTACCCCGTATATACATACGTTTGGTTGTGAAATAAGAAGAAAGAATACGAATGGTTGAACAGTAGGCTTTGGATATTTAAGTTACCTTCACTGAGTTTGTTACCTACAGACTATAAGTAGATGGATTATCTTTTTGTTTTCACAAAAAAAAGAAGATAATGATTTATAATTGTGAATGGTTGCTTGATTAAAGTTTTGACCATAAAGTTACGAGAATCCAAAATTGATTATGTTTCACCTTCACTGAGGTTCCACACTTCTTTTTTTGAGTCAACGATTACCACCCCGTACGTACACACGTTTGGTTGTGAAATAAGAAGAAAGAATATGGCCGATTGAACAGTAGGCTTTGGATATTTAAGTTACCTTCACAGAGTTTGCCATCTACAGACTATAAGTAGATGGATTATCCTTTTGTTTTCAAAAAAAAAGAAGATAATGATTTATATCAGTTTATGGTTGCCTGATAAAAGTTTTGACCAGAAAGTAATGAGAATCCAAAATCGATTGTGTTTCACCTTCTCTTAGGTTCCACACTTCATTTTTTGAGTGGATGGATAAACTAGAAATTACTATCTTACGCACATAAAAAACAGAATTATAGGATCCAGATGTGCACTTGTAGGAGGAGCCACAGAGAGAAGGCAAACAACTAGATAGCTCAACTGAAGCAAAAACCGCATTAGAAGTAAATAGCATTTTGTCAATAACAAAAGAGATATTACCGTTTGCAAAAAAAAAAAAAACAAAAGAGAAGTCTACAACCCCCCTCTGGAATTTTCAAATGCATACGCTGACCAGGCGTAGCAAAGGAATAGCAAAGAAAAACAGCGAAATCATATTTATGTATCACAGTTACAGTGCAGCTTTCATTGAAACAAAGAACACGTAGAGCAATTAACAATCTGCAAATCTATCAACAAGCAGGTGAACAAACAGCAAAATGTAACATTCAATGTGTGACAATTAAAGGCTTCAAGAAGCGGGTATGTTTGAAAATTACCAAACAATTCAAAAGAAAACCAACCTCACCAGTCTCTACGCGGCGGGCCATTCCCACCATCATTCATCAGCTTATCCAGCACAACGTTAAGGTCCACAGACTGCCCATTTTCTGTCAGCTTCCTCACAGTTGCTCTCACCTGCTCCCTTGAGAAACCCATTGTGGCAACCTTGTCCACCACATCATCAATTGGGACTCTATTCCCGCCAGACCCACCAGACCCTGACCCAACTGGCGTTGCTTGGGGTAGTAATTTAGCAGTAGGAAGCCATGGAAAGTTGCTTTCCCCACCAGGCAGGACCGAAGAAGAAAATGGTGGTGGATTCATTGAAGAGCTGCTATAGTGTGATGGTGAACCACTGTAGTTATATGATTCCATGAAACCAGGTCCCAGAGATGTACCATAGCCAGTAGAATAAGGCGCTAACCCTATACCTGGCCTGCTTACCGGCATTTCATACATCCTGGAGGAGGGACGATAAAACTGTTGTTGATGTGGTACACTAGGAGGTTGACTAGGAAGGGAAGCCGAAGGAGGACGGCTGGTTGGAGGATAAGTCTGCTGTGGTGGTGCCATGTATGGTAATGTTTCTTCAGGATTATGGGGTAATGGACTTTGAACTTGAGCTGGTAGAGGTTGAGAATATGGTGGAAGAAGAGGTGGCACTTGGCAATGTTGCTGCAGTGGCGGCTGTTGGTAATGTTGCTGTGCCAGTGGTGGTGGAGACTGTTGAACTGGTGCTAGGTACCGTTTGTTTGTGGGCTCCTCTGGCTGACTTGGTTGTGGGAAGGACTGCTGCCCTGGTAAAGAAGGGACAGAAGGAATCTGAGTCTGGGGCAATGCAGGAGGAAATTGAACAGGAGGTATAGTTTGTTGTGGAATTGGTGGTGCATTTGTTGCTGGCGGTGCTGGGGGAGCAGGAAGTGTGGGATGCCGCTGTGAAGGAACAGAAGGCTGGGGTGGCTGTTGGAGAGGTTGCTGTGGAGCTGCTGCTGGTTGCTGCATGCTATGAGGTGGTGCTGCATGTAAGTACTCATGGTCAGACATGCTTTGTGTCTTTGGTGGTTGCTGAGCCTCCAAGGATTCTCTATTATCATGCAAAGCCTGCATGCCTGTTTGGACCTGCAAGAGACAATATAAAAAAATTAAACTGTATATCTGTTTGTAGAACAATTGTGGAGAAAACAAAATAGAGGAAAACAAGACAATATAATAAAACAATGTTTTACAACACAATATCACAGCTAATATAATCACAATAAAATGTCTAGAATGTGAAGAACATAACATAGAATTGCACTCCATGAAAAAGGATTTTGAATGTCATTTATGTAGAAGTAGAGCTCATGGCATTTTCTGGATTCACAACAAAGATGCAACTAAGGTATCGAACCATATGCCTAGGAAGGCCAAATCAGCAAACGACTCCTGGCCTTGTGTCTATAGTGCAGAAAGAAGATAGTATATAGGACTAGATCATGATCATCAACCTGTAGCTGACAGGACATGTAATTCACTAATAAAATGAGATTAATAGCCCAGTTTAATGATGGTATCATCAAACAAGGTTAGAACAGCCAAATTCAAAGCTGGCATCATGGAAGTACAATGGCAAATTGATAACAAAAGCATATAATATATACAAAACACGATCTAATACCAACTTTCACGATCACAATAATCAGTACTTCATATAACTAAAAAAAACAGTAGTTAATTAACTAGAAGATAACACTACAGTGACCACAAGAATCTTCAGTACAAGCATATTTGTTAAATAAAATTTAAAAGTTATGAAAATATGGAAGCACAATGCCAAATTGATAACAAAAGCAAATAATACATACAAAATACGATGCAATACCAACTTTCGCCATCACAATAATCAGTAGTTCATACAACTCAAAAACAAACAGTAGTTAATTAACTACAAGATAACACTACAGTGACCCACAAAATTCTTCAATACAAGCATATTTGTTATATAAAATTTAAAAAATTATGAAAATTTGGAATGGAGAATTAAAGCTTAGGCAGAGAGTCATCAAACTGATCACAAATCAATAGACGTCCAGCATAAAACTACAAAGCCACCAGGCCCATTAAGATCAAATGGCAAGAGGCAACGTCAGGATGACAAGCCTTTGAATCACCCTAAGCCAAAAGGCAAAGAGCCAAGGGCTCTCCCAATGGACACCAAGCGCTGAATTGGAATATTAAAATGAAAAATCAAAGTAAGACACATTCTATTGTTGAGGTTAAAAATCAAACACTAAAATAAAACCTACTCAAAACACTAGAGGATAGATAACGAGTAATACCAATATCACACATGATACAGACACAAGTACACAATTTGTAACCCAAGAAATAAGATAAAAACTAATAATATTTGTAATGAAACTTTAATTGTTCAAACTTTCATTTTACAAAAGCAAAAGCAAAACCACATCAAATTAGATGAACTGAAAAAAGAGAATCATTGTGTAATTTGGGCATTTATATGGTTTTAAAAGCAACAAAAATATTCCCAAAAAACTTATCAAGTCATCAATTACCATGGAAAGCAAAGTAAATGAAATAAAACTCAAAAAAGGAAAAACATCATTGGAAAAAGGCATAAAAGCACCTAAATTCTATTCCAATATTATGGTTGTCTTATGCTTTGAGGTGTGTGGTTCACACTCAATGTAAGGCTCATTGCTACTACTTTAAGGAGCTGCCTAAAGAGTTTGTTGAGGCACCTCATTGGAAGCTTTATGCCTTGTATGTGTCAGGGGATAGGTTTCATATGTCAACTGAGCAATAGAGTATGTCAGTTATGCAGGTACAGCAGTTATAAGGATCTTATTTCCAGTTGACAATTTAACATATAAAAAATATCACAATAAATACCTATTTGAGTTTAAAGTGAAACATGTCAATGAAGACTTCTTGCTAGAGTTGATTAAAGTACATGGTTGATCTAGATCTTTTCTATTCACTTTTGTCATGTTGATATAACGTGAGATTGCGCTTAAAAGTATAAATGTATATGTGTGTGCAATGTACTTTCACTTCAATTAACTTGGGTATGTTACAAGCCCAGAAGGGTACTTCATACCGTACATAATAAAAGTTTCATCACGAGTTTTTATTCCAAAGTGTACCCACCAAGGTGTAGTTTATTCATCCCCATTTTAACAGGTCGCGTGACACAGTGACCGGTATGCAAGTACTGCCATACACCAGTGATATAGAGGTAATCTGTGAAGGATGAATGACATACTGTACTGCCATTCCTATTACATTGCCATGCATAATGCATTGCTTCGAATGCACAAAAATGGGTTCCCTGATTTTGCTATGATTTGCAAAGGCTTAGAAATTTATTCCGGAGTCCTGTTATTAACAGATAATGACCTATGCAACATGCTGCAATGCTTCAACAAATTATAGATGTAAGTTAGAGAATGTGGTTGTTTGACCTATGGTGCATTGTTACTGGCTTGTTATAGGCATTCAACTGTCCTCCATGCACTGCATCATCTCAGCGATCAAATTTGGGTGCTCAAGACCGCTAGGCAGTCAGGATCTTTGTTCGCATCCTCGTTCAGGTTATTCCACTGGGTGAGCCTCCCATCCACTTCTGCACCCAACTAAACCAGGAAGTACATGACCATCCAGTAGTCTCATATCTTCAAGGGGACTCCAATGAAGAGCTTGCCCAGTTGGTGAGTCCTAGCATAGTAGCCGGCTAGCTTCCACACTATTTGTACGTTTCTTCAACCCAGTCTGGAAGACTTTTCGAAAAAGCAGGTCTGGAGGACTATTCAAAACAGCAGGGTCAATAGTTTGATGCTGAACGTGTTACACACTTGCACAGCACAACGAACCCCATAATTGAGCAGAACGAGTTCAGCAACAATTGAGATGCCACTATCCAGTAGCAGCAGCTTAACTCCAAGACAAATGATGGCGTCAACAGGTATAGCCCGACCCCTTTGAGTCCTCATACACCACCACACAACTTGAGGCCGCTGCCAACACTTTACTCTTGGTGAGGCACAAGCTTATCCAATACCAGGCCCTAATCCACTCCAAGTCTGTCCTCTTGGTCAGTGATGAGGTGTAGTTGTCTGACCAGCATAAGTCTCAATGCCAGGGCCTGGTCATATCCCAGTTGCAGCTTGTCTGCAACTGGATGCCCCACAGTTTGTCCGGAACAGGATGCCCCACAGTTTGTCCGGAACAGGATGCCTGGCTCCCTGCATTTTTAAAAAACACCATATCTAATAAGCTTTAAACCTCCTCGATAGATTGTGCCTCCTTGCTGCACTCCTTCACTGATCCATCACAAAACCTCCTAAACAAACTGCTAGAAGAACTTGTACCTGCACCTTGAGGAGAACAGACTGCCCCCATGCCCATGTCCTCCAACAGATGCCATTGCTAACAATGCAGCTAGTCTTCACCTTGGCACAAGTCAGAAGGATCGGTAAACTCAGATGTACACAAAAACAGCTTGGCAAGACCTCAACAGTCAACACTGAATGTTCTCGACTCTTTAGGAAAGTTATTCCTCCAGCACTGCATGGCACAATATATAGGTGAACTCAGAAGCCCAACCACCATGCCATCCCTTAACAACCATTCTCGCCATGCGTCTCAAATGCCACGTCCTCCTTAATAACCGTCCTGCCAGGCAACCCAACATGGATCTGAAGTGTCATGCATGACCGGTTGGCCCAGGTCCATGCCTACAACGATTCAGCCCACTCAGAACCAAGTCCACTGGTCCAACAGTTTCACCTACACCATTTAGCTATACATACCCCTCCAAAATAAAGACCAAGCTATGCATTAACTCTCTTTCTCACCTCAAAACTAGTTCCTCACCCTAAGCTAAAGTAGCCACTGACTTAGAGCATCTTGGTTGGCAAGTTGGCATCTCTCTCTCTCTCTCACACTCTCAAGCAGGTGTGCCAGCTGAGCAGTTTCATAAGGGCAAGATCATCCTTCATAAATGATAATATGCCACCTAACACTAGCTCATTAACCCCTCGCCTTAGTCCCATATGCATGGTTTACTTGTAGTTACCCATGTTATTTTCTACATATGCCTCGTATACATCTCATTTTGTCACCACATAAAACTGGAGTGTGGATATTTATGCATCATCTAAGATTTTTAATCTTCACTAGGTGATGTCTATGGAATAATAATAATAATATATTACATATTTATATTACTATAGCACTAGGAAATGGGAACATATTCATGTAAATGGGGGCATAATGGGTAGGAAAGACCTAAACTTAGAATGTTTAGAAGGTACAAAGAAATCCTTCCAGTTCACAAGTGCAAAAGTTTCCTTTTTACCTTTTATCCGATTGGCATATGCCAATAAGAAACAACCTTCGATAGAAACAAGGGAAAGAAAGAATTCATGTTGCCGACACCTCATAGAGGGATAAAGGCATAATTGTTGTTATTTTCTATTACAACCATTATCTGGTAAAGAATGTGAGTCAAACAGGCTATAGGTTTCCTGAACATCTGGTATATGCTAATAAGATCTTGACCTAAGATTATTGCTATAAGCTCATGAACCCTATATATATGCAGGGTTTCCATGAATTACAAGAAATTATTAAAGAATCAATTAAAAATGGACAGTAAACCCTCAAAGGCAAAAGACAGAAGAAGATGAGAGTTCGAAGAAGAAACAAAAGTGTGGAGACACATCAATACTGATATTGTAGCAACCTTTTCGATATGTAGAAAGGTCCTAGATGTTACTGCAAAATCTTGTGTATCGTATTGCAGCAGTATGCAGGTAAAAGTATATATAAGTGCCCATCAATCTATTTATAAATGTTGAGGAAAAAAAAAAAGAGCAATTAGAAGAAGAGAAGGAGAACAAAGAGATGCACAAATTTAATACTGAACTCACAACCACAGGAAGTTTCTTCTAAAATATTACATCTATTTTATGCATAACAACATGAAAATTTGAGAATGAAACTCTTCTTTCACATAACATAACAGTTAAAACATGTACATAGACAACACTTGAGGAATTACAAAAATAAACCTAAAAAGTTTTCTAAAGAAAGAAAGACTGAATTAAAAATCCTATAAATAAGATCCCACAATAAAATAATTGTAATTTAACCATTTGAGTGTTGTCCTTTACAGTGAGAAGAGTTACCATTTCTCTCTCTTCAATACTATGAACTGAAAATTTCAGTTATATGCTCTTTTCGGATATTGATCAGCCAAGTAGCCTCACCAATTGGAGATCAAGCCGGTTGATCAAGTTGGTTGCCTCACCAATCAGCGATAAAGCTGGTTTTCCATTTTGAAACTTTAAATACCTGATTAGTTGCCAAATACCTATGATTTGGAAATGTAACTTTTTATAGAATTTCACATGTCCACAACTAAAACTGGATCTGTAACTTTCCTTTTTTAAAATAAGGGAATCGGTCTTGAACCTTGGTAACAGCAAAAGAGTAATACCTTGATAACAATAAAGGAGTAGGTAGCGTACCTTGATAACGATAAACAAGTAGGGTGCATTAATGACAGAAAGAAAGAATAGGTGTTGGCATGCAAAGACCATTATATCATCGAATATGTGTCTTCCAACCAAATTAAATAGTGGCAAAAGAACAAAACGGTACTTTGTAAATATGAGAGGATGGTAGTAAAATCCACTGGAAAGAATAGACAACAGCAATTTCCTTTACAGAAATTACCATAATTATGAGATGAGAAATGTAGGGACGTAACACTTCACTATGGTTGCTTGAACATATACAAAAACCTTCAAATATTATATTTGAAAGGAAATTAAAATCATTTATGTTTATGAATTTTTTTTCTAATATATATTTCAAAAAAAACTTTGAAATTAAAATCATTTATGTTTATGAAATATTTTTCCAATATATATTTCGAAAGAAACTTTGATGTATAAATCCTCTCAAATTTTAATTCAAAACTATAACTCTTCCCAAGTTTTTTTCTTCAAACATGGCTCTAACAGCCATGTGGCTATGGACCCACATGATCATCAGCAATTTATAAAAATATAAATAAAAAGTGAAATCAACATTGGGATTTGCTGATTTCAATAAAAATTAGCAGAACAAATGCCTAAGTTCCCATGAAGGCGTAATGTATGCACTAGGTATTGTCTCTCTCAATTGAACTTGGCAATGGGGGTGCCAAGTCCATTGTATGGAACCCTAGATCAGTAATGTCATGTTCGCATTTTTGTTTTTATTATTAAAAATCATTGACAACCACATTGAACTCCTGCCACATGGTTGCCAGAGTCATAGTTTTGAAAAACAGTTTCATGCAACTATAGTTCAGACAAATATTGGAGAATGTCCATAGATCAGAAAACAAAGCCTATATATTTATGTAATTCATGCATATATATAAGTGTTTCCTTATGTCTTAGTTGTTTGGGTTTCCTGTGTCAGACACCTTGTGTCCATTTTGACAATTGACACCCATGTCTGTGTCTACAAATAATAACCAAATAGTTGCAAAATCACTAACCAATCCCCCAGCCAAACAGATTCCAATTACTGATTCTGTAAACTGCGATTTGAGGGATCCAACTACTCATTTGGACATTTTCAGTTCCTAATACTCCTAGCAGTTCTTTGCTCATAATCAATTAATGTATTCTTCTATTGCAGCCATGACTAACAGATCCTAGATCCCATATAAAGGCATTTTAGTGGTGAAGTATATCAATGGTGTACTAAATTACATGCATAAGAGAGGTGAAAGTAAAATGCTAGTCATGGAGGCTACAGCTGTATATTTCCAAGTCCTGGACGGTTAAGTGGACCACAGGAAGCGCTATTAGTAGCCCAACAACAAATAGAAGAATCACCATTATCTTTAACACATTTTCCAAAGGTCTAATGTGGTTCTGAAGTCATAAGCTGTTGTATATAATTAAAAATATATAAATGTAAATGGTAACCATCATAGACATAAGATCAGGTATTCTAGGTTATTAGAAGACAAAATATTGGTTCCAGAACCAATAGAGAATTTCAAAGCTTGTAGCTCAGCTCATTCATCATGTGAAACCAATTGCTATCCACTGTATCAAGGAATTTCAATTCAACATAATACACTGGTCTTCAATACCCTCAGTAACGTCAGTTGAACCATGCCTGATGAGGCACATACCTAAAACTTCTCCCAAACAATAAAGAAAACAAGAAATTTTCTATTGCAGTGATCACTAAAGTAAGAATGTAATAGTGATATCCCTAAGAATAACACCAGGACCGATCAGAGTGCATTCACTCCTGATGTTGACGTCTTTAAATACATTTTGATAAGCACGTCAAAGTTCATCGAAATTTTAAGACGTTAATGGACATATACGATTGTCTTTGATTAAATAAAACAAAAATCGGCTGCCAAGATATACATAATAAAAAAATTAAAGAGCAACCAAAATAAGAAAGACACACCTCTCTCAGAACGTCAAAGTTCATCGAAATTTTTAGACGTTAATGGACATATACGATTGTCTTGATTAAAAAATAACAAAAATCGGTTGCCTAGATATACATAATAAAAAATATTAAAGAGCAACCAAAATAAGAAAGACACACCTCTCTCAGAATGATCTCCAGTTGCCTCAATTTTCCACCAGTGCTGCCAACATTGTCTCCAAATGTAAGCTTCAGTTCATCAACAGAATTTTCAAGTTGGCGGGATCTGGTCTCCAATTGCGACAACCTTGAGCTTATACCTTCCAACGAATAAAGTAGATTATCAGCATGCTTCTTGACCGCACGGTCGATCTCCACTAGCATAGCGATGTCGCACATATCCTTCTCTTTTTCACGTATAAATTCGGAAGATTCATGGGACTCCGGGAGCCCAAAATTCTGCATTATCATCAGAGAACGTTAAAACGAGAACCGAGCAACAACAAACAAAGATTAGATCTCAGACGCAAGCAAGAACAGTTCATGGACGAAAGAACAAGAAGAAGAAATAGGTGACGCGTTCTAATTGTTTACCCTTGATGATGAATCTGCGGAAGCGGCGTGCGTAGTAATAGGCGGCGGCGGCGGCGGCGGCAGTGGCGGTGGTGGTGGCGGATATGGATCAACAACGGGGGTCCGGATCTGGTGGAAATCGTAGCTGGGGACGATATCCTCCTCCAATCCCATCCTACACCCACCGCCACCATCGTCGTCACCATCACTAGTAGCCGCAGCAGCAGTTCTGCTGTAGTTGTTGTGGTCGTCTTTGTCTTCAGTGATTTGTGGCCGCGGCTGCTGCTGCTGCTGTTGCAACCCAGAGAACTCCATGATCTGCTTGTCCATGAACTGCGAGGCGTTCATCAGGATCTCTTGAAGAATTCTCCTTTGTGTTCCTCCAACTCTAAGAAACCCAAATATATTTTTTTTTTTTTATGTTTTTTTCCCCTAGAAGGGAAGGCATTTTAATAAGGGGCCGTTTTTTGTGTAGGTAACTTAAGTTAGTTTATTTTCAATCGTTGGATTTAACCAACGGTTGAGATTAAATTTTTTTCTCCCTTCCTCTCGTTCTTCTCTTCATTCCGTTCCCTTCCTCCCGTTCCTCTTTCACGACTGACGGTGATTTTCTTCCCCCCTTTCCTCCTGTTCCCCTGTCTCCCTCCTATCTTCCTACCGACTACGACGACGACGACGCAAGTTCACTCCTATTCCCCTGTCTCCCTCCTATCTTCCTACTGACTGCGACGATGACGAGGCAAGTTCAGCTCGACGACGACAGAAGAAGAGGAACGACTAGGACACCAAGGAGGAAGAGAAGAACCTTCTGTGAATGGATATGATTTCTCATTAATATTCCCTGATTTGGGCAACAGTCACCGTCCCTGATTTCTCTGATTTGGCTGTGAGTTTCCCCACTTCCATAGGAACTAGAGAGACCACCACTAGCCCCTCCCATCCCGATTGAGGTTCTCTTTTGATGGACTGACTGTGGATGTTGCTGCTGCCTTGTTCTCTTTTGTTTTATGTTTTTATATTGTTGTTGATGCTATGCATGCCATAGGGGAAAATTTGTTGCTGTTATGGATGGTTTATCTTCTTTTTCCCTTCTTTTATCTTGTGCTACATTAGTTGGTGGTTCAGCTTGTCCTAGTGGCAATTAGCAAAGAAATCAACCCCATAGATGTATGCATGTCCTAAAAATGTAGGAAAGCTTACTTACGGTTTTAGGAACAATTTGCTCATGTTTGACTGGTTTAGCGATATAACTCGACTGTGTTCATTATAGTTCCATGAAGATGGCGAAGCAACTCTAGTACCTTGTTGTAATATCAAAGAAAAAAGGATACTTGAATGAGATAATGCTGTGAGAAGAGTCAGGAAAAATCTGTTACAACTTCAACAAAAAATTGGACTATAACCAAATAACTAACATGAGTAGGTTTACACAAGTACGGAACAAAGCCAGATTGATCCACTCACCTGCTCATTTTTGGGATATTGGGGAATTTGCTTATTGTTTTGGGGTCGTTTTACAAAATCCATTGAACCATGTGAATTTGATAAAAACATCAAGAAGTCCTTTCACAGAAGCTTCTGTCTGACCCTCTTGAAAATGGCTTTCTCTTTTCAATGTACAAACTGGTAATCTCGATGTGAAGGTATTGTCTCATACACCAAACTGCACCATAAAAGAAAAAAAATTCAACGCAAATCCCAGCATGGGAATTTGCACGCCTAGGAACCAATTGTAATGGCATGGATAGAAAAATCATGTAGGAAAACAAAAGG
>JAMKQA010029871.1:0-14947 GCA_024699735.1 Posidonia australis
AGCCATATTTATGTTCTTTCTTTTGGTAATTATTGTTTGCAGCTCGTGTGCTGTGGTCTATCCACCAATGCAATGTTCTGTAACAAAGAGATTTATGAACATGATGATCTGACATCAGTCAAAGATGTCTGCATGGTATTCTATCTCCTACAACTCTCATGTATCAGCTTAGCCAAGTGAATTTCCTAAAAGGACACCATATTTATTGGTTGACTATGACAAATCAAAACCAAATGAACAACATTTATGTTCAGAAGTTTATGTGGCTTACCTAAATGTTAATGATAATAGTTTGACACAAAAACTTTGCCTTTTTTCCTTATATTTTCAATTTTTTGGGGGAATTCTGGAGAAGCCCACAATTATTAAAGGCTTGATGGTTTCACATTAGTTGGGGTTCAATAAGAACTTAAAATCTCAGAACTCTAGTTTGGACAAATGAATTTCTTGAAGGAGTAGTTTATGTGTGAATTTGAGTTTTGATGGTTGGAATTGTCTTCATGTTGTTTTTGAGTGGTAAATGGAGACCTCAGTCTACTCATATTTCAAAGCATTTATGTAATTTTAAACAAATCAAAACTGAAGGGTTTGTACAAGATTATTTCAAGACGTGTGGTTGAGAGACTCAAGTCTCTGAGGAGTAAATTGGTTGCTGATAATTGATCAGCATTAGGTTGGCAAATCTTGTTTAATATTTTCAATAAACCATGTAGGTTCTCTTCATTTTCTTCATTATGTCTTGTTTTTATTAGACTACTGTAAAGTTTTTTATGGCTTTTACGCCATTCCTTTTCTTCATTCCTTTTATCTTCATTTTTGTGGCTTTATTTTTATTACTTTGCTGATATGAAATACGTGTCTAACAGAAAATTTTAATTTTTTTTATAACTTGCGAGGACTTAGAGAGGACATTTTCCTTCCTAAGTCCTCGCAATTATTTATTTTTTTTAAAATTTTTATGAAAACATAGCATGGACATTGTGACGAAATTGCGACTACTAGCGAGAACATAACGAGGACTTTCTGTCCCCGCCAAGTTCTCGCAAAATTTATTACGAGGATTTCACTAGGAAATTTACTCGCAATTAAAATTTAACGATGACGCATTTTGTGAGGACTTATTGTCCTCGCAAAGGTTATTAACGAGGAAACTGCGAGGACATTGGGAGGACGATGTCCTCGCGATTTTCCGTTTTTCTAGTAGTGTAGATGTAATACGTCTCTTCCCCAATGGTTTAGAATGGACAACAAGGATCATGATGTTGTCCCTAGATTTAGAATTTGGTTGGTCTTGTGTGGGGTGCACTAGTCATTCAGTGGTACTGTGTTATGAAGTTGGGCATTGATTTAGCTGTGCTCTCAAGGGACATGAGTCAATAGGTATCTTACACCATGGCACTAGAACATAGGATTTTGATTGAGTTTTGTGTTGGTGTCTCATCTTGGAAGTCAAGTGGGACTTCGAGACTGTTGTCTTGGTTTTGACATGACAGTTTGGGCCTGACAGAAGATCTGTTAGGGCTTTGTGTTTGAGATATGACTGTTGATTTTCAATTTTCATGTAGTTTTGGGTACAGTATTTTGTGATATTTTTAGAAAGATATTTAAATGATTTTGAAATGGATTTTTGAAACAAAAGAAATGTGTTTGGTTGCAAAGGTTTAAATGAATTGCTAAAGAAACATTAGGTAATTTGGAAAATGGCTTTTCCAAAAGATTTAAAAGTGTTGTCTTGTGTTGGTAGTTTTCCTAAGGTGTTTTTGACAAATTCCAGAAATGATTGGAGATGACTTCCAAAAGAATTTGAAAAAGACTTGCATAGTTTGTAAAGGTTTTGAAATGATTTTCGGAGTTTTCTGTTTGCTAAGGCCAAGAGATCGACAAGACGTGTTGCTAGGACTAGAGGGTATGACAACATCCTTGGGTGGTCAAGTACGTTGACTAATGTAAGGTTAGAGACCAAGAGGCTGAGGTAATTGTCCGTCGAATCTTGGAGGTATGACACTCCTAGATTATCGTTCACGAGGCCAAGGCTGAGGTTTTTGGGTCGAGAGTAGGTTGGTCTTGGAGGTATGATGCTCCGCTTATTTCGAGTACTGAAGACCCAAGATACTAACTATACATAAAGGTATAGTGGTAGCAGACCTAGGAGGTATGAGACCTTTGTGTAGTTGGACATGATATCCTAATTAGTAAGGGTATCAAGACTTTTAGGTGCCAGTTGAGGCCAAGGATGAGGAGCCTTTGGTCATTCGGGCACTGAAACTAAGCTAGGACTCCTAAAGAGGCATATCCTGTGAGGTGGTCCGTTGAGAGGGCAACTGTCCTGAGATGGGTTAGCACAGTGAGGGTCCTGTAGAGAGATGGGATACCATGATAGGCAGACTCCCCCACAAGGTGGTTTGTCCGTGGTAGTGGTAGACACCGTTGATCACGCTTCGATGGACTGCTTGTGTGTTGTGTCGGTTGTTTGGTTTCGGGCAACACAACACACGGAGAGGCCTGTTAGCCAATGTTTATTACTTTGTGGTTTTCACCCTTGAATGGTGTTGTTTGTTTCCGCCCATGAGGAGCATTGAGTTGTTTGAGCTCATGAAAGACATTGAGTTGTTTGTGTCTGGGAGTGGTGTTGAGTTTTTTAAGCCCGAGAGGGGCTTTGAGTTGTTCACGCCATAGGTGGCGTAGTGGTTTTCAAACAAATGAGATTGTGGCAGTTTTTGAGATATGATTTCAAAGACATAATTTCGAAAGATTTGTTGCTTGTGAGGCAAAAAAGGTATTGCTTCGTGGTTGTGTGCGGCATCTAGGAGAGATACTAGAGTAAAGTGTGCTTTAGTGGGACGTATGCTGGGTAACCTTTCAATGATCACTCACGTGTGTTTGTTTGATGTTTTCGCAAGTACAGGATAGGATGTAGGTGTTGCTAGTGTACATGGAACTAGAACCAGTCGACCACACATCAAAGGATTTGGGAATGTAAGTAGTTAAATTTATTTCAGTTATTAGTGCTTAAGTTTAAGATTAATGTGACTAAAAAAAATATAGCTAGATGTAGACACCCCAATTTTACAATTTTGCAAGCTTGCAGGATAAAGTATGGTGGCTGGGCTTTTGATCACAAATGAGCTCAAACCCTAGTTTAGTCCCAAAGCCCATGAAAGTCCACCAAAGCCCATTTAGGCCCATTAAGTCCACTTAGGCCCACTTAGGCCCATTCAAGGCCCATGAAAGCCCATGAAGACCCATTTAATTCAGTCCAAGCCCACCAAGGCCCATTTATACTCCCCAAAGCCCACTTGGGCCCATGAAAGCCTACTTTGGCCCATGAAGGGCCATTAAGCCCATGAAAGGCTAATTAAATCCATTAAGCCTACTTAGGCCCATAAAGGCCCATTAGGCCCATAAAGCCTACTTTGGTCCTTAAGCCCATAAAGGCCCACACAACACCTCAGCCCATTTTCTTCTCCTTCTTCCAACCCAACAGCCACTCTTTCTCTCCTCTCTTCTCACGAATCCAGCCAACACCACCAGCAACCCATCCTTTACCTAGCTTCTGCATGAGCCCAGCAATCACTACAGCCATTTCCCGCGACTTGATGCTCGAACCAAAGCCACCAGATGCATCGCCGTGAGCTTGGACCGTCGTTGATCTCTGTCGACGCGTGGGCAGACAAAATGGAGGGCGCAGGGGAAGCAGCAGGTGGTTACGGGCGTTAGTTGGTTAGGAAGGTTGTTAGTCTGTTAGGAAGTTGGCTAGTTGGTTAGGATTTCGTTGGTTCTGTTGGTGGGTTGTTACAGCGGCAGCCGTGGACCTCACCCATAAAAGGAGGTGAACAGAGAGGAATTGGGAGAAAAAAAGGGAGAGGGGAGAGATCCCAGAGCTCTACACTATTCCGCCGTGCCACCCCGAGCGCTCCAGCATACCTCAGCGCCTTCCTCAGCAAGCACCGATCACCCGCGCCACTGCTAGACCAGGTACGCTCTTCTCTGGCCTCAATTATTGTTAAAAAAAGCTCTCCTAGGTCTCCCCCTATCTTCCTGGATCGATTCCAGTAGATTCAGAGGTTTCCTCTAATCAGAGTCGCCCCTTAGGCCTCGCTGGAGCTGTTTTCCGACGGCCTAGGTAGGGGGGCTGGTCCAGGGCGTGGCCCTGGCCCCAGTGTGTTGATTCCTCCTCCCTGGGATTCCCTCTCGCTTTTCCGCTCCTCCACGCATCGCTCCGCAGCCTCTCGAAGTCTCCACCAGAAGCACGCCAGAGATACGCTAGGACGTCGTCACTGGAGAAGACGACTAGAGCCAGAGAAGGATGATGAGCCTCCAGTCACGTCGTGCCTCTCCAAGCCTCCATAACGCTCCACGGAATGCCCCCGACGTACCGAAGCCATTAGAGACGATCCACGAGCTCTGGATCCCGCTAGCAACCGCGCTCACTGGAGGAGACGACGACGACGACAACCGAACCCCCACATCGCACGATCAGCTTCCATTTTGCCTCCTGATGGAAGGGAGATGCTCCTCAACACCTCTCCGAGTCTTCACGACTTCTAGATCGCCGCACCGTCGCTCTAGGAGCTCCCTTCTTCCTCGTCGCCGTCGCCGGAATGCCCCAACGGCGAGGGGGACGGGTAGCTCGCTCTAGCCGTTAGAACCCCGATCCAAGCCGTTGGATCTCTTCCCTTCTTCCTCTTCTTGCTTCCCGTGGGGTCTGATCTTAGATCAGATCACGAGATAGCCTCCAGTGGTCCCTCCGACGGTCGTCGACGGTGGTGCTCTGTCGCCGGCGGCCGCCGTTGCCTTTTCTGTTAAAAAAACTAAAAAACTTTTTTTCTTTTAATAAGATTCTGCAACTTTTTGTTTGTTACATTTAGGTCCTTTTCTTTGTTACAAATAGGTCCTTTTCTTACATTTAGGTCCCTGATCATTTTTCATAAATCGTTTGAATAATGTTTTACCTGAAATATTGCATTATGCCCCCTAAGTATTCAAAATAATGTTTTCTAGGTTTAAAAGTTTAATAAAAACCCTCAAAGTTTCTTTTCATGCATTTCAATCCAATATTTTTGCATAAAGGACCCTGAACTTTACTGAAACTCTTCTAAATGCACATTTCTTTGTCAAAATTGCATTTAAACCCCTGAGCATCATTAAAATAACACAGAATGCATATTTTCTCTGGTTAAATTGTATTTTAGCCCCTGAACTTTACTGAAACTCTTCTGAATGCCTATTTCTCTAGTTAAATTGCATCTTAGCCCCTGAACTTTACTGAAACTCTTCTGAATGCATTGATTCTTTGGGTAAATTGCATTTTAGCCCCTGAACTTTACAAAATTAACGCTGAATACATGTTTGCTATGGTAAAATTACTGAGTTGCCCCTGAAACTTTCATGGATCCTTTTTCTTGCATATTTTACCCTGAATTTCCATTGAATTACTTTAAATGCATGTTTTAGTGGCAGAATTGCATTTTAACCCCTAAGAACCTTCAATTTAAC
Source organism: Posidonia australis (assembly GCA_024699735.1). Taxonomy (NCBI): domain Eukaryota; kingdom Viridiplantae; phylum Streptophyta; class Magnoliopsida; order Alismatales; family Posidoniaceae; genus Posidonia; species Posidonia australis. The sequence continues at coordinate 5,497 of JAMKQA010029871.1, forward strand.
CAGAAATGCACATATTTGCACATCTAACTCTAGATTTTTCCAGAATTACATGAAATGTGTTTTTCTTTGTATTTCGATGATTTAGGTCCGGAAATTCTGTGTTCGTTCAGAATTTAGGTTTTTTGCACAAATGCCCCTAGAATTCACAATTTTACACTCACTAGCATTTTGCATATTTTGTCGCATCTTTTCATACAAGTTTTCTCGCATTTTCTTCCTTACATTGCGCACGCATTTCTAGCTTGTTTCAAATTTGGTTTTCTCGTTGTTTCCTGGATTTCTCCCACTTTTCATGTTTTTGACTTGATTTGGTTTTCCATCGTGCGAGGGCGTACAGTAAAAGGCTTAACAAAGCCGACATTGTCCCGAAATGAGGATTATTTTTCCCAATTTAATTTTCTCAGATTTATCCAAATTTCTGCTAATTTGTGAGACGCTTTCCGAGAATTTCTCGACTTTCACGATTTTTCTCATCGCTCAATGGCATACAGTAAAGCGGCATTCTCAATGCTTACATTTGACCCTCCAATTAACTTTTTCCTTTATTTCATCTCTTCTCTTTGATTTGGCATGCTTTTCAAGTCATCTTTAGCATGAGCATTTAGAATAAGCAAGCACACATTTAATAGACCATTGACAAGTAGGAAACCTAGAAAGACTGAGTTTTCTCTAGCTTATGGGGGTGCCTAACCCCTTCCCCATGCGTAACCAGAATCCTTACCCTTTCTCTGGCCCGCATTCATTTGTGCATTCTATCCATTAGGCACTGAGCAAACATGTTTTCTGCATCTTGTTTGCTTCTTGGTTTTCTTGTGTGTTTGGTGTTCCTCGTCTTTCCATTAAAAGACTAGGTGGCGACTCCTTTCCTTATCTTTTCTCATCTTTCCTTGGTGTCTCCGAGTCTAGTCTTCTTCTCCGGATTCACCATCTTCGCCGTGACCATATCGGGTCTCCTTGAGTGCTTCCACGCACCCAGTAGGCGAGAGCCGCGCAAGGTTCCACCAGCATGGTCACACTAGATTTGAGTAACGACTTAGGGCGGGTCATTACACCATTGTTAGCAACAACCTGCAGGAGAGTCGTTGGTCACTTGTCAGAGTTGATCGCCGACTATCGCAGTTGGAGTCAGTTGATGACCACTATTGGCCACAATCGGTTGGAGTTGGCTGACGGCCACCACCTGTCACTTACTGGAGTTAACCGTTAGCCATTTTCGCTAGAGCAAGCCAGCAACCATCGCCGACCATAACCAGTAGAAGTTGGCTATCAACCACTGCCCATCGCCATTAGAGTTGGCTAGAGGGTAAGCAAGTCATTTCATGATCTCAAGTTAGTAATTAACTATGGTTACAATCCTAAACCACCTTTTGACTTCCAGTCAACTAACATTTGGGGTGTTTTTATAATAAAATGAAAATAGAAGGGTTTGATATTAATTTTTTAAAAGTGAGTGATCGATTTGTAATAAGTTGAAAAGTTAGGAGTTTATATAAAATTTCCTCTTTGGTTCATGATATCATACTTTATCCCCTATCGACACATCAAAAAAGCATTTAAGTGTAGAGACGACCAACATATATGGTGTGAAATCGGTTGCTCAACTCGGTCAATCGACTTTAAAGGCTAAGCAAAAGAGAACCAGGTTTAAACAGGCACTACAACTTGGACGATCGATCAGGAAAGTCATGCCATGACAACTACAATGAACCACATGTATATTGTGTGGGATTGTTCACTTGGTCCAATTCGAGGACAAACAACACGAAACATCCCAACCCTAGGGTCGAACGAGTGTTAAAGATGATCACACATTATTTTCATATGTATGCAAATATAATGTTGAAGAAGTGCATGTAAGCATGTGGTGAGCACATATACTTGAATTATTAAATATAATGTCTAATAATACATTGTGCAGCTTTGCTTATAAGGGCAATACGACATACATGAATGATGTGTCGTGCGTATGGGTTTGTATTATTAAATATAGTGTTAAATAATACATGATGTGATATCGCATACAAGGATAAAAAGAAATAGATGTAATTTTAACATAATGTTAATGGCAATCTATCATATACATGTAATTTGGGTGCATGTATTGGTCTATGGTAAAGTGATTTCGAAAAGAGCAAAGGAAACCTTACAATATCAAGAGGTGTTCTCCTCATTACCTTCTCCTTGAACATGAGTGGATGCCAATGCGAGGTTGAGCACTATGTTGAAGTCTACTTCTCGATCGTCAGTGTCAAGGTCTTCGTCTCGACCTCTATATCTCTCTGTTGATCTCTATCTCATATCGATCTGGGAATGTATATGTGGGATGCTGATCTCTCTAGGTTATAGAATATCTTGGATCTTTGTCTATGGGGTCGAAATATATCGTAGATTGCTGGTCTCTATCTATATCGTAGTGTAACACCACATGCACTTTACAATAGTATCAATACTACTCAAACAATTAATTAAGCTAAAATAAGCTATTATTAACAATTAAATAATTAAAGTAAGTTACCCAGACCTGTGTGTAGCTAAGTAGCTCCAAAATATGCACCAGAATTAGACTGCACACTCAACTATGCACCTGGAGCAGAAACACAAACAAAACACAAGTGAGTAACATCAACGTCACCCAGTACGCGTCCTAAAAGGAAAATCCGATAAAATCCCTAAGGGACTACTAAAGTTGCGAAGAAAACACCAAATCGAAAAGCCAACGTGCAATCCGAAAATCCATTTATACATCATGCTTTTTTTTTTTTAAATCCTTTTTTTATCATTTTCTCTAAAACTCTATGCATCTTTGCAAATTACTTTTCATGCATCTCAAGAAGCAAAATCCTCGACTAGAGTCTAGCCAAAACAATTTATTTTATATCTCAAGTCATAGTAAAACCACGACTAGAAAACTAGTTCAAATCATAAGTCTCTACTCAGCTAGAATATGACTTGTAAGTCAAATCACAGTTTGATTCTAGATCAAAACCATATACAAACACAGTCTCAACAAAATCTATTGTATCACCCTGACCACAGATGACCAACAAATAGTTGGCGAGGCTCCAACCACAACCCTATTGCAATGCCAAGGTGAACCACCTAATGCAGGAGTTCAACTATCCTGGTCGTAGCCTCACAGTACCACATGGGTAAGCACGGGATGCATCCTTACAACACTCCTAGGTACCCGAGTACCTGGGGACTCCAACTCCAAACTCGACCAGCACCAACACAAAGGGTAGTCCAAGTCTACTATACCTTGGGTCTTGCAGTACCCCAACACATAGTTATAAGGCTCACTCCTTAGACCAAATTCGGCAATCACAACTTAAAACTCGTCCTGACTACTTAGAAGTCTCACTACGCCATTGTTGATAGAGTCTATCGGCCTACATGGCTTCTACAAATCTTGGAAAAATCCTTTTAAAACATGTGCATCACTTTTAAAACCTCTTACAAAAACCGTATTATCATGAACAGCTATTCCAAGCATTTTCCATACATCTATAAGCATTTAACCATATTTTTATTCTCAGAAAATCACTGAAACAAGCCATCTGTGTCTATTAGAAACTACAGCTCACGTCGGCCATTCGTGTTGGACACTCATACGGCTCATCCACGCCAAAGACCTCCGCAACTTGGTCGTGTTATAGGCCTGTGCTGGTACGACTCACCTACCAGTCGTACTATGTGTTTTGCAGAAAAACTTAGAAACGGAACTGTAGACACCTCGATTTTGAAGTTACTTGACAGCAGGCTCCTCCGGTTGATGCTCTAGTTGCGACCACCAAAGCCCTGGCCCATTGTAGACACCTCGATTTTGAGGTGGCTCATAGATAAACTTTCCAGATGTTGCTTTGGATATGCCAAACTCAATCCCATCAGCTAAACCAACGACAAACCTATAGCAGGCCCGCAGCCCAATTAGAAATTCAGACAGGTAGGGGAGAGCACCAAGTAGGAGCACAGAATTGGAGCACCTAGCTAGAGCACCAGGCTGGCGCACTAAGTTGGCGCACAGCCACTTCTCATGCTGTTGGCTGCTGGCTTTCCACCTCCCATGTATGTAACCTTCACCAGTGAATATGCCATGAAATCTACGCTAGGCTCTTCGTTTACGAGGCTGCCTGCATTCCATGGGGGTTACCCTTGAAAAATCCTATATAAGGACCCCCATAGGCAGCCATTTGGGACCCTGATCAAGCTATCCAGATCCAAGAGAGCACCTTGAGCAAGCCATATACTGATTTCAGCAACCTATTCTCGTTTTCTTGAGCATCCTCTTGCATTCTAAAGCATCTCCAGCCCTTCCAAAGCAACAATGATCATATTATCTTGGGTTTTTCTAAGAAAGAACACTTAGGACAAGGAAGGTTCCTTTCTTTTCTTTTTATCTTTAATCATAGCTCTTGCACTAAATAAAGTATGCCATGCACTTCATATAAACTGGTTTTTTCCTTGTTGTTTACATGAGATTCATGATGAGAAAATTACCCATGTATAAGATACTTTGCATGTAAAATTTGAATGAAGAAGTATGCATTATGACATGTCTATAAACTAGTCTTTCTTCTTTATTTCCTTACACTAGGAACCATGATTCATGAGCATGCATGCTAGGAAGTAAGTAGCAAATATAATCTTTGTGTGCTCATCATTCATATGTGGTTTGTTAAGTTTATTCTCTCATTTCCTATTTTTCAAGATCCCATGCAAGTATATGCAGCCTATAACCCATGATTTATCATGATTTGGACATAAATAAAGAGAGATTTCCATTTGTTTGCATCTTATCATATCTCAGTTTTTATCGTCTGCATAACTGATTCAATTATTAAAAATCACTTATCTCTGAATCTGGACCAGATTCTGAACCAGACTGCAGTCTGCTTCAGATTTTCTGGGACTCACCATTCTGGCGCACCAAATTGGAGCACCAGAGTGGCGCACCAAAGCAGAGCACCACTCTGGTGCACCAGACTGGTCAGAGAGCAGATCACCCTCTTTTGCATCCCCATCTGCATGTTTTCTTGGATGACTTTGAGTCTGATTCTTTTGGTGCTGATTCTTTGATATTTCATGATTTTGCATGCATGATTTCATCCTCAAATGATATTGTTTTCTAAGTTGTTTTACACTTTGTATCTTCAGTCCATGACTAAATTCTGGTAGGCTGATTGCCCCTTACTCCTATATGGAGAATCTTATGCATCAGCCCATGATCCAGGTGATATGGCTGAACCTTGTTGCTTTCATCTAGCATGAATAGGATGTGATCTCGTGTGAGGCTTGCAGCCCTTGAGCACGAGGTCTATATATTTTCTCATGCTTTGATTTTGCTATCATGTTTTCTCGAGTTTACAAGGATTTTACATTGTATAATTTTCTGGAATGCATTTATATATGACATTGCACTGCATGGATTTCTGTGTTTTCTTTGGCACATCTTTCTGGCCCCCACAAGAGCACCTAGGTGGCGCACTAGACTAGAGCACCAGTCTGGCGCACCAAACAGGCACATCAGTTTATTTTTCAGTAGCACACAATGGTCTTCGCATAGTTTCTAGCAGGATTTCTTGTTTTGATTTACTTCTAGATTTTTATGGTTTTCTTCCTTGATATATCAGGAAGACCCAACTCTGTTTTTAAACATTTTTATGCATGTTAGATCACATTTGGCATATAGTAAAGCAAGGATGACAATCACTCGATGTTAGATCTTTTGATCATTTCCGTGTAATATCGTTGCACCGGGGCTTGACCCATTACACGAGTGACATTTCTGAGCATTAGGACACACCCTACATCCCATGCACCCCTATTTTTAGCATAAGATATCACTCACACCTAGCATGGCATTCCATATCGCCCTCGAGCGTACAGAAAAGGCTGAAAAGCCGACATTTCATATAAACAAACGAGAAACCCATAGAAAGACCCATTTATCGGGCGCATGAGGGTGCCTAACCCCTTCCTCGTGCGTAACAGGGATCCTTGCCTAATTTTCTGGTTTATGACCTACTTTTCCATTTGGCTTATTTTGCATGATTAGAATGTTTTTAAATGGTTTTCCTCGTCTTCCATTTTAATAGACTAGGTGGTGACTCCTGCACTTTTATTTTATTGTTTTGCCGTGACCTTACCGACCCTTGCGCATTTGGCCATTCGCGCCAAGCCCGAGGCTATCGCCGGCATGGTTACACCCATTTAAGCCTACACAAGCCAACTCTAAAATTAAAATCAAACAAAACACATTTAAATCCCACTTAATCAAATTAAATCCACTTAAAATCCAATTAATAAAACAAAAACCCTAATTAAGTCAAAATCAATTAAAATCCACTTAAATCCACATAAAATCCAAGTAATTAAGTGAAAACCCTAATTAAAAGTCAAAATCCATTAAAAACCCAAATTAATTGAAATTTAAAACCCTAATCAATCCAAAAACCCTAAATAAACCAATAAACCCTAATTTAAAACACAAAAACCCTAAATTAAAACCATAAACCCTAATTAAGTCACAAAACCCTAATTCAAAATCAATTAATTAAACCCTAAGTCCCAAAATCATAAATCAAATTGAAATCACAAAACTGTAATTAAAAACATAAAATCAAAAATCCTAAAGTCCATGAAAATTTCAAAACAAAAATAAAATAAAAACCTAGAATAATTAAAACCCTAATTTAAAACCAATTAATCAAACCTTAACCACAAATTTAATTAAAATCATAAAGCATAAATAAAAAGCCTAAATTAAAATTCAAAACCCTAATTTTAAAACTTAAAGTCAAAAACCCTAAAATCCATGAAAATCCCAAAAATAAAATAAAACAAAACCCTAAATCAAAACCTTAATAAAATATTTAATTAAATCAAGTGAAAACTAATGAAATCTAAATTTAATCTAATCAAATAGAGAATTTAAATCAACCAAATAAAAATCAGAATTCAAATAAATCCAAAACTAAAATTCAAGAGAAAACAATTTAATTCATTTAAAACCAAGAAAAATCATTTAATTAAATGTAAAACATCAAATAAAACCTTAATCTACTTAAAATAATAATCACAAATAACCAATCGAAATCCCCAAATCAAATCACCAGTCATCAAATTAATCTTAAATTTAAATCTTAAGACAAAAGAAAAAAAAGAAATAAACAAAAGAAAACAAAAGAAATAAACAAAAGAAAACAAACCCTAGGCCTGTTTTAGCCCAATAAGCCATTATATCCTTAAACCAAAAACCTCATGCAACCCAAAAAATAATTTCGACGAGCCTTCATCGCCGGTGACCCCCGTTTTTTCCCGACGACATCTCCGTCCCCATTTCCGACAGATCCTACGATCTTCGGCGCGTGATCCTTCATCCTCACGATCTCCGAGCCTTCCTCTTCCGTGGGTGCCCTCGATCCTACGGCGCTCAGCCCTTGCGAGGGAGATCGACGACGTGGAGGAGCTCTGTCGGAGTTCAAAAGAGGCTCGCCGCCGACGGACCAAGGATCCATGGTCGAAGCCTCCCATCTAGCGTGCAAACCCCTCTCTCTTGAGACCCAGATCGCGAACGACTCCACCCCGACCTTCCCAGGCCACCAGATCCCTTTTTTGCATCCAGAGCCCCCAACCAGAGCCTCTGCCGGAGACGCTTCCAGCCGCCGCCGTCGATCCCTCACGTCGGAGAAGACAGTCCACGTCAGGTAATCTCCTTCCCCTTCCCTTTTCCTTTGCAGTAGGTCTGTAGAAGTGTCAGGGTTCCCCTTGTTTAGGCCACGACAGTGGGCTCCTCACCCTTTCTTGCCCGTCGTCAACCCACCTTCGGTGGTGGGTTCAACCCATTAGTGGGGTCTCAAGCCGCATGGCCTCCGACGAGGCCCTGTGGGGGCCTCTCCTCCTCTTCTTCTCTTCTTCTCCCCTTCTTCTCTCCTCCTCCAGTCTCTTCTCATCTCCCCCATCTCTCTGGTCCCACTCCGCTCCAGAGGACCTTCATCGGAGCTGCTTCCTGCTGCCACCGTTGATCATCGTTGAGAAGCGCAGGGGATCACTGGGCTTCCTTGCATCACACCTTCGATTTAGAGACCTCCGCCGCGCCTCCATGAAGCTAGCCGCACCGCTCCAACACCGTCTGGACTGTCAGAGCGCCTTGATGGTCCACCGCAGCCTCACCGTCAACGCAAGGGATGGGGGGAGCGACTGGGACCACCCCAGCCCTCGTCGAAGTCACCGAAGGATTCCTCGCGCCGCTCCGGAGGTCCGCCGCGTGCCCCCACGCCGCTCCAGTTGTCGAAGCACCACAGTCGCCTCGCCGTTGTCTTCTACGTCGCCGACAGGAGAGCCTCGCCGGAGCGCGAGGTGGGGGGGACTCCTCAGGCTCCCTCAACCCCTGCCGTTGCACCAGGGACTTCCGTCGTGCCCCACTCTAGCGTCCAGGACCGCCACGCGCCGCCCCTCGTCGCTGGATCGCCGCTAATTCATCACCAGAGAGATCACCGAAGGAAGAACGTCGATGATCCTCCAGCGATCTTCGAAGAAGACTTTCTAGGATTAGCCCCTTTAGTTTTAGTTTTGTTTACTTTTAGGTCCTTAAGTTGTTGCGTTTGGGTCCTTTTTTATTTCTTCTAGGTCCTGCCTTTTACAGTTTAGCCCCTGCAGTTTTAAAATGCTTTTAGTTCTTTTATTTTCTCTGTGAATTTTGCATATGCCCCCTACATGTTTCTTTTTTTAATTCCTAACATATTCATGCATGTTTATTTGCATTTAAGCTCCTGCATCCATATTTTATTTATAGTTAAGTCTTGAACATTTGCATGTGAACCCTGGAACTCTTTAAAATGAACTTTCTCTGGAAAAATTGTAATCTGAGCCCTAAAATATCTAAAAATCATACTGATCATCTCTAAAATTCAATTTTTATCACATTAATCCCTCAAAAATGGTTTTCTTTGTGAATTTTGCACATTAACCTTAATAAATTGCACAATTACACTGGCCCACATAAAATTCCATTTTTTTTATCACTTTCAGGTCCCTGGAATTTTTTACAGAAGCCCCTGGGTTCCTAATAATCATTCTTGAGCACATACAATTTACATGCAAGCCCTTAGATTATTTCTAAATCCATCACTTAGGGTTTTAAAATGTTTCCTTGCATATTCTTTGTATTTTTTTACTTATTGCACTTCATTTTTTTTCGTTTAATCATAAATTCCACTTAAAAATCATGTTTGCACTGTGAATGGAGTTTTAGTCTCACATTTTGTAACGCCCCGAACCCGGGCACGTTACCAAAACACAGTATCACAAGCCTAATTACACAAATTACAGAACAAAAGGACTGTAACTAAGGATCACCTCTAGGATCTCGATGCGTGGCTAGAAACTCCAATTCCTACACCGGAAACTGGCTGCACGCGGCCTGCACCTGAAAACACACAGCACGCGTGAG
>JAMKQA010029872.1:0-17609 GCA_024699735.1 Posidonia australis
CCCATCCTCTGGTTAGCAGACATCCAGCCTTCCCATCTGCATCACATGCATTCATCCTTTTGTTGTTTTCCTCGTCTTTCCCTTAAAAGACTAGGTGGTGACTCCCTTTTCTTTTTCTTTTATCCTTGCGCCTTCGCCATCTCGGCATGGCTGTGATCCCTTTCCCGCCTCCATCCGGGTCCGGCATGGTCACAACAGCGTCTGGCTTGGAGCTACTCCACAGATCGACCAGGTTTCTTCAATTTCTGCTTCATAATCAGCTGAACAACCCTTCCCTTTTATGACTGTGAGACTGTCTGATAGGATGGAGCCATTTAACAGGCATGATTGCTCCTTAGTCATGGCATAAGTGCTCAAAGGGTACTCCTGAAACTGAGCTGGCATTAACCCTTCAATGAAGGAATCCTGTTGGTATCTGAATTGGCGCATCACCTGAATTGGATGATACTCAACACCACCAGTCAAACCTGGTAGGATGATAAGCTGCATGTCAGTAGTATTGAAGAAAGCCTCGAAATTATGAGTTGCCGAAGGAATGATGCGCCAGGTCAGCTTGTCTTCTGTCAAGCTGTCCAGCTTCTCATACTCCTTGTGAACTGATGTGAGGGTGCGAGCATGACCACTTTGGCAATAAGATTCAAAGGCTGACCGTTGAGGGCGCAAGATCTCCACACCTAGATGAGCGACCAACCACACCTGTACAAAAGCTCTGCAACCATAGAAATGTCGACAATGATGTAATGACCGGTCTAGGGCCCGGTAAATCTCTGTCAGGATAATTGGAGCCAAGTCCATCTGATGGTTTACCACTACCAAAGCGATCTCCGCAACCTCGATATTCACAATGGTCTGACCGTGGCTGAAAACTAGCTCGCCTAAGAAGCGGACCACAAAACCCTTCAGCCATAGCTCATCACCCAGGGAGGTGCGTATCTCGACCACCTTATCAAAGTATGCCAATTGTAACATTGGAGTTGGCCCATTAGTACAGATGAGTTGATAACCACAATCGCCCATTGATAGGCCAATTAGTTCACTCAATACTGAGGAGTATCCATCTCACCGCATAAACACAATGGGCCCCATAAGCTTATGTAGACAGCACATCTGGCGAACCTCCTCCAATGTAGGAGTCAATTCAATTCTTCTGAAGCGGAATACATGGGTAGCGGGCTTCCAGAAACGGGCAGCTGCACACAAAAGATATCGAGAAACCTCCACATTTGCAATATCCAAGAACTTTGAGGGGATACCCCAAGTTCGCAGCTTGTCACGATCACTATCCGTCAATTTTCCAATCCACCTCTGGTGAACATCTGAGCAATGTGCCGGTACAACCATCGTGGGGAAACCCATGATCGAATAGGGAAGTTTCTGCTTCTCTTGACTCGGGCCACACCAAAATGGGATGAAAAACTCATGTGGAACATCATCAAAATATTTACCTTCGATTAGACAAAGGGCTTTGTTCCATACAATCACATTTTAAGAAGTCCGACGCAAACAACAAGTGTCGCATAAATGCTTTTGAAAATAAGGAAGAGAAATCCAAGGCTGTGGAAACCATTCAATGATCATCAGTACATAGCAAACTGAACTACAGGCTATTGAGTGGTTCAACTCGAGCGTTAAGCCTCGAGAAACGATCCATGCCACCATCCAGACCAGATCAAGTGTCAAATCAGAGAGAAATGGCCATCGAACCCTGATGGCTAAGATTGTTTGGTGACAAAGTCGACATTGAGTATTCAAGGAATCAACCGTTCCACTTAACCCCAAGAGGAATACAGTACGGTCTAATGATACTGTTTACACCGTTGGAATGATTACTCTGAAGTTATGTACAAGACATGGAAAGGATCTTGCTAATTCTGCGGGAACATGACAAAGGTCGGAAGTTGAGATTATAACCCCCCAATACTCCACCATGAATCGTCGTGTTTTGCGATTCATCTCTCTTGGATTTACCAGAGATCCTGTTCTAATCTCAGAGGGATAAGGTTGCCAGTGTCCTCGTTCTTGGGCTCAGGCAACAGAGCGGTCAACGTGTCCTATATGAAGATATTGTCCCAAAGAGGGTCAACCAATAGGTAGTCGACATGCCCTTGATTGACAAGGGAGGGTGTCATCATAAAGGCAGCTAACATGCCCCTGGTGTACGGTATCCCTTACTAGATCTTTAGCCAAAGAGCAGCTAACATCCCCTTGATTGACGGAGGAGGTTGTCACCATAAAGGCAGCTGGCACGCCCCTGGTGTATAGTGTCCTCTGCTAGAATTTTAGCCAAAGAGTAGCTGACAGGCCCTTGGCTTAAGACCTAAAGTAAATGAATGATAATGAATGTAGGAATGGTAGTGTCACGTTATATCACCCTCAGGATTTTGGAATGCTAATAACGCTTGTTATGAGAAGAAGACCTCGATTCATAAGACACTACCCGGACTTCTAGGTTGTTGGTGGCTCTCCAGAAAGGGTAATTCAGTAGGTTAGGCTCCGTGTCAAATTCTTGGGGACTTAACCTACTATTTAACTTTTGACTCGTTTCTTTTCTCCCACTTAGGCTTGTAGGCTCGCTCTAATCCTTGTTTAGGGGTAATGGGCATCTGGATTTGGAGGGAACTGGTGGAATTGTATGCGAGGGGTGGCTAGTCCCTTTGGTCATTTGAATTCTTTGGATGCTTGCATCGACTTCTCCCAAAGGTATGTGATAGGGGTAGAGTTGACCTATTTGCCTCTCTCACTTAGGACTAGCTTCTGTCTTCGACTTCTGTTTCCTTATTTCTTTTGTGCCCTTATGGATATGTTTATTTTTTTATTTGGCTCACACTCATGTTCGCTCCTAACATTTTATCTCCCTCTGGAGGTGCAAGTCCCTAGGGGAGTTTGGACATTTCGCCTAACCATGGTTGGGTGGTGGTTCCCTCGCCTACTAGACGGTCTAGGTAGTATCAATTGAAGAGGCGTAACCCTTTTTCATCATCGGAATATGATGCTGATGCACTTATGCATGGATGCATGTTTTTCTTTTTCATGTGCTTTTTGATGCAATGTATGCGTAATGAGTGCAAAAAGGAAAAAAAACATGAGTGTGAGATGAAGCAAAATGTTTGAATACAAAGAATAAAACATGTGAATGCAGCTAGAAAGCTTTGCAAGGCAAGGATGCGGCTCTCCATCATTGATAGTATTTCTTTAGGTAACACGAATTGACCAGCTCTGACTGCTCAATGTGGTCCATGTCTTCGAGGATTACCGCTCCCCTAGAGAATACTTATTTGATGATATAAAGGCCACGCCATTTGGGTCTGAATTTGCCGTGAGAGTCAAGGGGATGAATGGCCCGTAAGACCAAGTCTCCGGGCACAAAGCTCCTGGGACGAACTTTCTTCTGGTAGGATCTTGCCATCCTATTTTGATAACACTAGGCATGATGTAGGGCCTGTAGTTGATGTTCATCTATCAAATTCAACTGCACAAAGCGATCGCCCAACCATTCAGCCTCTTCTAGTTCTGCTTCTTTTAAGATCCTCAAAGAAGGGATTTCCACCTCAATCGGTAGCATGGCCTCCATGCCATAGACTAAAGAAAAAGGAGTGGCGCCTGTGGATGTCCAGATAGAAGTTCGATATGCCCACAATGCATAGGGAAGCTTTTCATGCCAATCCTTGTGAGTCTCTGCCATCTTCTTTAGTATCTTGGTAATGTTCTTATTGGCTGACTCAATCGCTCCATTCATCTGAGGGCGGTAAGGTGAAGAACGGTGATGCTTAATGTGGAAATTATGTAAATAATCTTCAACCTTCTTGGCTATAAAGTTCTTCCCATTATCTGATATTATTACGTGTGGGACCCCATATCAGGATATGATGTTATTCTTAAAGAACTTCTCTGTTACTGCAACAACGACAATCTTGTATGATGCCGCTTCAACCCACTTCATGAAGTAATCAATGGCCACCAGAATGAAATGATGCCCATTAGATGCTGCTGGATGAATGGCACCAACAACGTCAATTCCCCAAGTGAAGAAAGGCCATGGTGACGACATATTGTGGAGTTGTTGCGGGAGAGCGTGGATTAGATTGCCATGGATTTGGCAGGTGTGACACCTTTGCACAAACTGACAGCAATCTGCCTCCATGGTCGACCAATAATAGCCTTGCTACATGATCTTCTTGGCTAACAGAACTCCATTCATGTCCGGCCCGCATTTCCCAGCATGGACATGTAACATGACGACATCGGCCTCCTTCTTATCCAAGCATTTCAAGAGCATTTGGTTATAGGATCTCCTGTACAAATGACCTGCCTCGAGTACATAGCTAGATTCCAAGCACTTCAATGTCCTTGTCTCTGTTGCTGACACCTGAGGAGGGAGGTTCCCGATTTCCAGAAGAACCTTAATATCATGGTACCACAGGAGCTCTTCCGGAGGATCTGCTTCCTCTATGCTCATGCAGCGTGCTGGTTAATCCATTCATGTAACTGAAACATCCACTGCACGGTCTTCTAGTTTCGAGAGCTAAGATGCTAAGGTTGCCAAGGCATCTGCGTAAGCATTCTTAGCCCTATTCATAACGGAAAAATCAACCTCCTGGAATTCTACCACGAGCTTCATAAGATAGGCATAGTATTGGATGAGCTTTTGATCCTTGGTCTTCCAGTCGTCGTTGACCTGTGTGATAACCAACATGGCATCACCACACACAAGTAACTTACGAACACCATGCTCCAAGGCCATCTGAAGTCCCAATATGCACGCCTCATATTCATCTTCGTTATTTGTGCATTTGAAATTTAATTTCCGTGCATAGGGAGTCATCTGCCCTTGGGGGGCTACCAGTACTGTACCAATGCTCATTCCTCTTTTGTTGACTACGTCGTCAAAGTATAAGTGCCATTGATCCTTCTCCTCAGCCATCTTCGATTCGACATCATTATCCTCGGTGAACAACACATCCTCGTTTGGAAATTGAGTCCACAAGGGTTGATATTTTGGTATAGGTAGCTCAGCCAGATGATCTGCTACTGCTTGTCTCTTTATGGAATTTTGTGTGATGAAGGTGATGTCATATTGGGACAACAACACCTGCCACTTGACACACTGTCCTACAAGCGCCAGCTTCTGGAGCAAATACTTCATAGGGTCATGGCAACAAAGGAGCAGGACTGGGTATGCCACCATATAATGCCTTAAGCATTGGGCTGCCCAAACTAGAGATAAACAGACCTTCTCTATGGTGGTGTACCTGGCCTCGCAATCATTAAACTTCTTACTCAAATAATCTATCGCCCTCTCCTTGTGACCAGATTCATCATGCTGGCCCAATACCGCTCCCATGGAATGTTGCGTTACGGATAAATAAAGGAGTAGGGGCCGCCCTAGCTCTAGTGGGACCAAAACTGGAGGTTTAGCTAACAACTGCTTAATCTTGTCAAAGGCTGCCTGACATTCCTCGTTCCAATCGATCTGTGCATTCTTTCTCATGAGCTTGAAGATCGGCTCACAGATTGGTGTGAGCTGTGCTATGAACCGACTGATGTATTGCCGGCGACCTAGCAGTCCTCTGACCTCTTTCTCCGTAGTAGGGGGAGGCATGTCAATTATGGCTCGGGCTTTAGTTGGATCGACCTCGATTCCCCTCTAGCTGATGATGTGGCCAAGAAGCTTGCCAGATGAAACTCCAAAGGCACATTTATTGGGGTTTAGGCAGAGCTTGTACTTATGCAGAAGATCGAACAGCTTCCTCAGGCATGCTAGATGATCCTAAGGCTCTTTGGATTTAGCTATCATATCATCAACATAAACTTCGACCTCTTGGTGCATAAGGTCGTGGAATAGCACTATCATAGCTCTCTAATATGTAGGCCCTGCATTCTTGAGCCTAAATGGCATCACCTTGTAGCAGAAGATTCCCCATGGGGTGATGAATGATGTCTTCTCCATATCTTCTTCTGCCATCTTGATCTGGTTGTAGCCTGAGAATCCATCCATAATTGATAGCATTTTATGGCCGACTGTATTGTCTACAAGGATATCAATGTTAGGTAGCGAGAAGTCGTCCTTAAGACTCGCCCGGTTGAGATCTCTATAATCAATGCACATGCAAACCTGTCCATCCTTCTTCGGGACTGGGACGACGTTTGCAAGCCATTATGGGTACAGGACGACTTTAAGGAAGTCCACCTTATGCTGCTTCATAATTTCCTCCTTAAGTTTGAGCTAACTGCTCCCTCATCCTCATCAGATGTGAGATCCACATAATATGCATCCTTAGGACCATGGCTAGCACATGTCAATGGTACTGCGCAGGGGTCGGCGCTCTACGCCAATAATCAGATCTGGGCAGGCATTACCTACGTTGGAGTGTGCTGAGAAAGAGGATCTGTCACATGATGTCCGATGGAGGCTTCATAGCCTACCTCTGGGGTCACTGTTGTGATTGAGGTCGTGGTGGGGACTAATGCAGAAGCTGGATCTACTACTGTTGATATAGTGACTGGAGCTGTGGTTATGGTTGAAACTAGCACTGTCATATCTGGCATCATGACTATGGTAGGAACTATGGTGGTTGGAGCGGAAATTGATATGGCTGGAACTGAAACTACGGTGGCTAGAATTGAAACTGCAGTGGTTGGAATCGAAACCGTGGTGACTAGAACTGCAACTATGGTGACTGGAACTGTAACTGCTATGGCTGGAACTGTAACTAAGGTTGGAACTGAAACTACGGTGGGAACTAAAACTGCGGGGGCTGGAACCATAACTGCTGTGGCTGAAACTGAAACTACCGTGGCATATTCTTCGGACAAGTAATCCTCGACACTTACGCAGTCAACTGTGCTTGACGGAATGTCTCGTTTTAGCACCATCGAGTCTGGACTCTGCCTTGGACTGAGAATGCCTGCACTAACAAAGTTAGTGCAAGCGGGAGAGTGGTTCAGCTTCGATCTCTACAAGTGTCGGGAACATTCCTCTTGACATAGCTGTTCGTAACCAAGTCCTTCTTGATCTCTTCGCTCCTCAGTGGCAACAGGCTCAGTGATCCCCTGATCGTACTTCCCGAGAGGTGTCCCTTTCTCATATCCCCAGCAGCGACATAAATTCTCAACCATCTTGGACGGATTGCTACGGACATGTGGATAGCTGCCATGTTCAAATTCAGGAATAAAATTAACCGGCTTTAATCGATTAACCCGTAATAGAATATCTAAAGGCTTGGAGACAAAGCATACAGTCTGGTGGGACAAGGTTGACACAGCATCGATCTTCCCTTTCTCGAAGTTTTCAGCCATGATGGTAACAATGTTATCGCCCCAGCTGAACTTGATCATGCGATGGAGAGTCGACGGGATGACCTGATGCTTATGGAGCCAAGGGCGCCTAAGCAAGAGATTAAACGAAGTTTCAACCTCCACAACGTAGAATTACATGTCAAACTCAGCTGGACCAATGACAAGAGGAATTACCAACAAGCCCAAGGCATCGTGGTGCGTGTTGTCGAACGACGTCATCCCCTTTACCGTTGGCACAATATCCTCAGCTTTGAATCCGAGCTTGCATGCTGTACGCAAGGGGCAGACGTTTACGCCTACGCCATTATCGACTAGAGTAAGGGGAATGTGGAAGTTCTTAAACTGAACGGTTACGGACAATGGCTAGTTGCGATTGATCTCCGTTAGAGGTAATTCTTGGGATGTGAAGGAGATAACCTGGGATGTGGCAATCATACTTACCATTGTCTCTAGGGCTGTAGGTCTTATAGTGGGGGCTACATGGGTGGCCTGGAAAACCCAGAGGGAGGCCTCTCGGTGCTCGGCCGAAGTGTGGATCAAGTCCCAAATGGAAATGTCAGCCTTGACCTTCTTAAGTTGAGACGTGATGTCAGTTACAGGCTTGGCTATGGTGGAAGAGGACGTTGTCAAGGCTTCCGCAGTGGTGGGCTTCACTAGCTAGCTTTCTAGTTGTGGCGGACCTACAGTAGGCCAGGTTTGCTTAGGCTCAGGAGGTGGGACCTTGTATACCCCTGAACGCGTGATCTCGGCACACATCTCTGCGGCATAGTTATAGGGCATGCGATGGGTATTTTGGGTCAAATTAACGACCACTAGTGCCCTAGTGACTAGCTCTGGCCGAAAAAAGGGTAGGCTAGCATTTGGTAAAACTTGTAGGGATACTGGCTGGGGAGACTATGTGGTGGGATGAACTAGCAGGGTGACAGGTGCCATAGATGGAGGGGATTGTGCAAGTAGGGTCACTGATGTGGTTGGTAGGGGTGAGTATGCTAACAGGATTGCTGGAGCACCAGGTGATGGTGGGTGTGCAATGTTAACTTGGAAGAAACAAACAAGCATCAGCGAAACCTGATGTGAGTAGAACAAGACATAGATGCAATGTTATTATGGTGGCATAAATGTGCATGCATATGGATGCAACTATTATGCGCTCTCTCACCATCTATGTGTGTCCTAGTAAGCTGTCTACTTCGGACTCTCTCAGGGGTATGTAGGTCTCTGACTCAAGGCAAGAAAGTAAGGTCCCCGCTCTAAATCCTGGCCAAGGCACAGGCAGTGAACGGGTGGTGCGTTGGTGGCCTCATTTCCTGCCATAGCATGGAGTTGTACACTTTACTAGCACTGACACGACCGTGGGCAAGTGAGGACAAACTAGCAACACGTCCTACGCCAAAGCCATAGAACGGGTTACCAGAATTGTCCATCACAAACTGTAGGTGGATTTAGGGAAGAAGAATGCATGCACCTATATGAATAAATCATGCATGTATGCTTTTGTGTCTTTTACTTGCATTTTATTAACCAGGGGGAAGAGTTCAAATTGGTCTCTAGTTTTGCCTTATTAATTGTTTCTCTGAGTTTGTGTGTTTTATTTTAAACCAGAAAGGGGAAACAAACATGTCTCTACTCTCCTAGGCATGTCATTTGTAAAAAGGAAAGAAAACACACAAGTAAGGCAAACAAGCAAGCAAACAACAAGCAAAAGGGATGATCATGGCATGTGCATGTGTCGTGGCATCATGATTGTGAAAAGAAAACATCTATCACATCAAAAGGCAAGATATATAGCATGTGTGTGCAGTGACAAATCAAATGTGTGAAAGAAAGTGCGAAAAGCATGCTAAGTAAGCAACCAATCACAAGGAAGGCAAACAAACACGGGTGTGAAGCTAAAGCCTCAAGAAGCAAGCGAAAAGACTAACCTGAAAGTTAGAATCTGGTATCCCTAGTGGAGTCGTCAATTGTTGTGACCTTGCCTAGCCTAGGGGATTCGACGTGGGGTCGCACCAAAGGGAGGAGGCCACAGCCATGCCAGGATGGCAAGGGTGCAGGATGGGATAAAAACGGAAAGAAAAGGAGTCCCCACCTAGTCTATTAAGGGAAAGACGAGGAAAAGCACAAACAACCTCAAAAAGTGAATGAACGAGATACAAATATGAAGGCCAGATGTCTGCTAACCAGAGGATGGGTAATGATTCCTATTACGTACGAGGAAGGTACTAGGCACCTTCGTACGCCCGAGAAACTCGGTCTTTCTAGTCTAATTCCCTTGCTAGAGGCTAAGTGAATGCCTACCAAGCCTAGATCGTGCTATAAACATGCAAATATGAATGCCAAGACAAGACTGGATGGTTGTGTAAGAGGGTACGCGAAAACTGCGAAGAAATCCACATGAAATGACGAAATCACAAAATATGACACCACAAAGAAAGTCACATGAAATGACAAGGTTCTAAGTGAGAATAGCTCAGAAAATTATACAGGTCTCAAGAATGTCAAAAATGCAATTGACACAAGTCGTCAGAATCAAAGAAAGCATCACAGAAATCAAGACAGAAAAACTACAAAAAGGTCCACACAAAATAGGTAAATTGTGACATGTAAAGAGATTCACATAAAATGACGGTGTTTTTGGAAAGAATGTTCTAGGAAACTACACTGATATCAAGAACATCAAAGATGCGACAGATCCAAATCATTAGAAATGTGGAAAACATCATGGAAATTGAGATGGAAAAATTGCGAAGAAGTCCACGTAAAATAGGTAAACTATGACGTGTGAAGAAAATCACATAAAATGACGATGTTTATGGACAAGAATATTCGAGAAAACTATACTAACATCAAAAAGATCAAAAACGGGGTCAACCCAAGTCATCGGAATCACAGAAATGGTCTTGAAAATTAAAAAGGGAAAATAATCCATGGTGGGGCCAATGTCGGCCTTCAGGCCTGTTAATGTACATCCTCGGGTAATGAAACTCAAATCAAATCGAAAAAGTCCGAAAATATGGAATAAAGATAGTCAAATCAAATATCAAACGAAGGAATCCGAAGACAAGTAGGAGAAAAATCCATGGAAAAAAACACATGAGATGCAGACTTATTGCAAAAAGGATGGACTAATGTGCAAATACAGCGAAAACTATGTAGAATGTATGAAAATGTACCTAAATGGGTAAAGGATACTTCGGAATGATTTGGACAGAGATTATGCTTGACTTGGTGCAATAACTAACATGCATGTGCATGAATTGATGACACAAGGGCAATTTGGTCATTTCGATGGTCAAATGTGATAAATGCATGAACGGGGATAATGCATGGTCCAAGATATGCCAGAATGTATGCAAAATGTCAGGAAAATTTTGTTTTCTTGAAAACATGTAGAAGACAAGGTCTTAAAATCAACAAAATAATGTAAACACAATAAGAGATAAGTACAAGAACCAAAATGCAAAATTCACAAAAAAAGGGTGAAAACCTGGATTAAAATACATTCAAAGATTTCTATCCTAGTGTGCAGATGATAAATCAAAGAAAAATGTGGCACTGGGGTGTGTGAGAATTGTACTTAGATAATTTCCTAAAAACTTAAGGTCTAATGTGCAAAATTCACAGATAGGGGAGGATCATGTTTAAAATGTGCTCAAAAAGTCTTATCTTGATGCTAGGATGTAAACTTTAAAGAAAATGTGTCTATGTGGTGTGACATGTGTGAAAATTGCACTTTTGGTAATTTCTTGAAAACCTAGGGTCTACTGTGCAAAATTCCCACATAGGGAGCAGATCTGACAAAAATGTGAAATCATATGATCATTTATATTGCAAACATGGTTTTTTGATGAAAACTTTATTCAGGTGATGATTTTACATGCACATGTGATCAATAAATGGAAAACATATTAAAATGTGATTTAAAATGCAATTAAAAACCATCATTATTGATTTAAGAAAAATTCAGGAGCCTGAGTATAAATATTTCTGTCCAGAAAATATTATAGATTGTGTTCAGGGGTTGACTTGCACAATTTCAGGACCTAAATACAATAGAAATCAAATTTTTTACATGATCAGTGTAATTATGGATAACTTTAAGGTCTTGAATGCAAATTGTACAAAGGAAATTCTTTTAAAAGAACTTTGGGGGCAAAATGCAAAAGTTCAGGACTTAAATGCAAATAAAACATGATCTCAGGGGCTTAAGTGTGATAAAACATGCATGAATAGGACTAAAAATTGAATTAAAAGTTAAATAGGACAAAATGTGTAATATTTACAATGCAATTTTAAAAAAAGAGAATTCAAGGGTCACAAAATAAATTCCTAGGACTCACTTGCAAAGAAAACATGAATGCAGAGGTCTAATTGTGAAGAAACAAACATTTATAGGACTAAAAATGGAATTAAAATTTAAACAAGACAAATCATGCAATATTTACAAGAATAATAAAGGAATGAAACTTATTTAAATCTTCTGGGGTTTAAATACAAAAACACACGACCTAAATGTAATAAAAAAAGACCTAAGAGTAATAAAAAAGTACCTAGATGCAAAAAAGGACCTAGATGTAATAAAAAAGGACCTTGGATGCAAAATTTGAGGACCTAAAAAGAAATGCTAGGGACCTAAATGTAACGAAAGGAGGATCTAAATGTAAACTCCTAAAACTACAGGGCCTAGACTAGAAACCTCCCCTTCGAAGTTCACTAGAGGATCGCCGACGTCTTCACTCCAGCGAGAACTCCGGCGGTGGTCCATGACTGGAGGGTTCTGGTGATGGTCGAGGAAGCTTGAGGGCGTCACGACGAGTATCCTTAGGGCGTAGGGTAGGACTAGGGAGGCCTAAGATGCCTCCCTCACCTTGGGCTCCAGTGAGCAGTCTGTCGGCATCGGGGATGATGACAATGACTCAACAGCAGCGTTGCAGCAACGGTGAGCAGCATCTAAGGGCTAAGGGAGTTCTGGGAGGCCATCGCGAGTTTTCCAGTGGCTTTGGGGGGCGACGAGGGTTACTGGAAGCCTCCTTTCATTCGACTCGCCGGAGAAAGCGGTGGTAGGCTCCGGCGATCATCGAAGATCGTCGGTGGTGGATCGGTGGATAGTCGTGGTGGTTGGGTGAGAATCGGAAGGGGGTGAGGTGCATCCTGGAGGCTGTGCGGAGGTCAGGGGACCTCTAGTCCACCCCGCCCACTTGGTTCTCCGGCGACGACTCCGGTCGTCTTCCTTGGCAACGTCGAGAGATGCTTCGTCTGCTTGGGCTGCCGCGAGGCTAACGGAGGACATGGGGAGCAAGGAGGAGTGCCTACAAGTGTTCCTACATGCCTATTTCTAAGGTCTACTAGGTGAATCCCCTTCCCCATCTAACTCGTCAGAGATGGGTTCCGACGGGATGATGGGTTGCACTGAAGAGGGAAGTGGAGTGGCAATCCCTCTCGTGACCATCTTAGGCACACAAGCGGAGATAAGGACGCCCAAATACACATAAACACATCTGAACAGTGAAAAGGAAAAAAAATTGAATGTAGATGATGTTTACCTGTACCGCAGTTGGGTGGGGCTGTCTCCGACGTTGCTTGGTGCAGTTGGACGTGGCTGGGGATGGAGAATTTAGGTGGAAGGAGAAGAATGTGGATGTGGGTGCTCTAGTTCTAGGTTTTTTTGGGATAGGACATCCGGTGATCTCTCTATTCTCTCCTCTTCTGCTGTCCTCCTCTCCGTTGGTGGTTTCTCAAGGTTTAAAAGGGATGGAAGGAGCAGTTAAGGGTGGTGGCGTCGTAGCTGGCAATTGGCCAGCTCGTGGGGAAGGAGGGAGTGGGAGATCGGGTGCAGATGGGGACGAAAGGGATAGTTGGTTTTTTTTTTTTCCTAAGTTTCTAGTTGATGTAGGAATGAAATAGTGTTGGGCTAAACGAGCTTGAGTTTGGGTTTTTTGTTTTTTTGTTTTAGGTTTTTTTTGTTGTTTTAGGTTTTAGGGTTTTGGTTTTGTTTTAAGTTTTTAATTAGGTTTACGATTTTGATTTTATGATTTTAAAGTTTAATTGTTTTTAAATTAGGGTTTTTTTAGGGGTTTGCGTTTAATTATGTGATTTTAAGTTAGGGTCTTTTGGGTTTAATTAAGTGATTTTAAATTAGGGTTTTTAGGATTTTAATTATTTTAGGGTTTTTATGATTTAATTAATTTAGGGTTTTGTGATTTAATTAGTTGGTTTTAAATTAAGATTTTCAGGATTTTAATTATTTTAGGGGTTTTTAGGGTTTTCGATTTCTATTAGAGTTTTTAGTTTAAATTAGGGTTTTTGGTTTAACTAGGGTTTTTGCGTTTTAAATAAGGGTTTTTAGTTTAATTAGGGTTTTTTTTAAAATTAGAATTTTGAGTTTAATTTAGGGGTTTTAGATTTTAATCATGGCTTTTAGTTTAATTAGGGTTTTTTTCAATTTTAATTAAAGTTTTGGGTTTAAAATAGGGTTTTTAACTTAATTAAGTGACTTTAGGGTTTTTGAGTTTAATTTAGGTTTTCCTTGAAATTAAATGGATTAAAGTGGTTTAATTGGATTTTATTTGATTTTGAATTTAATTTGGGTTTTCACTTGATTAATTTGGATTTTAAGTGGATTTTGTTTAATTTTGGTTTTAATTAGGGTTTTAATTAATTAATTAGGGTTTTAAGTGGATTTAGGTGAATTTTGTTTAATTTTGGTTTTAATTAGGGTTTTACTTAATTACTTAGGGTTTTAAGTGGATTTAGGTGAATTTTGTTTAATTTTGGTTTTAATTAGGGTTTTACTTTGATTAATTAGGGTTTTAAATGTTTTTAGGTGGATTTTGTTTTATTTTGGTTTTAATTAGGGTTTTACTTTGATTAATTAGGGTTTTAAAAGTTTTAAATGAATTTTATTTTGTTTTGATTCTTAATTATTGGGTTTTGCTTTCATTAGGTTAGAGTGGGCTTGTTTGGGCTTGAGTGGGCTTGAGGGTTTAGGATTTTGGTGGAGTTAGGATTTAGGAGTGGTGGTTGCAACCAGAGCATCTTCTAGAGGAGGCTGCTGCTAAGTGACTGTAAAATCAGGGTGTCTACAACCACATAGGTATACCTCTTATTCTCGTTGGAGTTGATTATATGGTTGTTACTTTCTCATTTCAAACGCATGTCTGTTTATGTTTGAGGGTTTTCTCATTGGTTTATCTTAGCTCATCGCCTTACTCATGTTTCTAGTGATGGGTCACCGTTCACGTGAGGCCATCGGCCCTTGAGCATGAGTAGTGACCCCCTCCCTCGTTCTGCATGCATCTCGTGTTCCTGACTCGTCCACCAACCCATAGTGCCCATCGATGACCCATCAACCCAGACCATCTCCCTTCACACCTATGACCTTCCTCCTCTCAATGCCCACGTACGCCACATCAAAAAACCAACCACCTTCAACCCATGAACCCAACGCAGCGTCCTCTCCCTTCCTCCAGCCTCACTGTCGTCCAACAACACACCTTCGTACAACCTCCCACGTCCTAGAACCAGCGGTCGCTGCCATCACCATGCAACCCAATTGCCGAGTTGTACCTCCATCTCTAGCCAACTCTCGCTCTTTCACACCAAACAAGCCCAACACCGACCGTGCCCTCCACATCCTCAACATCCTGGAGCCACCCCAGCCTTAGCCATGTCCTATCCAAGCCCCACAGCCGTCTCCGTCAACCCACAAACTAGAGAGCACGTTGAAACCCCAAAACCCTAGACCCATACGAGAGAGAGAGAGAGAGAGAAACCAAACCACACCACCACTACTGAAACCCTAGACCCATACAAATAGGAGAGAGAGAGAGAAGGGAGACAGGTCCTGTAACCCTAGAGGAGGAAGAATACCTCTCGTCGCCATAACTGAAGGCAACTGATCTCGTCACCAAACCCATCGGTGACAAGATCTGGCACCTATCAGGTAGGAGACCGGTAACCTTCAGTACGTTTTTTTTCCTACAAGCTTTGATTTTTACTGCCGATGTTGATTTTTATCACCTGCAGTAACGGTCTAACTAAATAAAAAAGATAATATTCCTGTCCACTGTTATTTTGGCTTTTTACCAGTTTCTAGGACTGTTTTCTATCCATCTATAGGGTGGAAACTATTTATTTGATAGCAAGGTTACAATTTTTTAGGATCCTCTATCTATTTTGTCCAATTGAGCAAAGCAAACCCAGGCTGGTGCCAGTCACCTACCTATACTCTGTCCTAGTTTTGATTATTAGGTCAGGGAACCTAAAGTGTCCTAGGGGCTTGTTTCATACTTCACCTTTCTCCCTAAGTTTGTAAAAAACTCTAGTAGATACTTGATATCTTACTGTTTTGTGTTTACTTATTGCTTTGTGATTTGATAGGATCGACCCATAAGACAGAATCCTGAGTTACAGACCCCTCTTTAGAGAAATAAACCCGCAGTCTAGACCCTCTTAGTGGGCCCTAACGAAGGTTAAAGAGTGGCACCAAAGAGCCCAAATTCTACTAAGTGACCCCTAGAATCCCTGAAATCAACTTCACCCTGCCATAGGAACTTGTATGATTGAGCGAACGCAGGTTAATCAAATCATTAAGTAAATATCTAAACTCATTAAAATCGACGTTTTTTCTGAAACTTGATTGCTTAATTAGGCTTGTTTGACGCCTAATCTGTCTAAAACAGATCTAGACTACTGGACCAGTCTGAGGCACGTGCCGCCTGACTGAGAGGCGACTCCCCTTGTCGGCTAATAGACCGGTGTTGAGGTTTGATGCTGCACTGGCAGGCAACGTTAGAAGAACCCCTCTATTTGACTTGTTTGCAGGATGATGTGTATTTTGAGCATGTTTACACTTTACAAGAACCTCTACATGGCATTGCATATTATATGTATGAGCATACCTTTCCATTTATTCATAAGTGTTCATGTTTAATTCGATTTAATAAGTTTTGATCGGTGTTTTCCCTATTCTACCTACATCCGCATAGCATTAAACATCATGCCCATTCGGGCATACATTAATGACATTCAATCATGGCTTCTTGCACCTCACTCATGGGCGTACAGTAATTAGCATAATCGCCTACATCATGTCCCGAATCGACCTCTATGCATTGCATATTGCATATCACCTAAGAGCATATAGTGCATAGCATTCGTGCTAACATAATGTCCTGAACATTGCATGCATTGCTTTTCATCGTGTTTATTTTGATTTCTCACATTCATCTTTAGGGCAAGGACGTTTACTGTATCGAGCTCTTGTGGACCGTAGGTCTAGAACTCGTACAGTGTGGCTGAGTATTAGGTTGCATGAGTTTTGCCTCTTGCATTTCGTTTGTTTTCACATGGCCTAAAGTATACATCTATCTTAGACACAAGCAAGCATACGTTCGCATTTGCCACACACACGAGCGGAAAAACGTAGAAAGACCAATTTGTCAGGCGTACAGAGGTACCTAACACCTTCCCCGTGCATAACTGGTGTCCTTACCCATTTGTCTACCCACAATGACCTATGTGTTATCTATTGGCATTGGAGTCATTTCTTTTTATTTCTTTTGTTTGTTTTTTTTGCATCGCATTACATTTTTCAATTTTTCTCGTCTTTCCATTAAATAGACTAGGTGGCGACTCCCCTTATCTATTTTTTTTATTTTTATGTGTTTCCGTATATTTTTGTGTCGAACATCCCTTTCCTTGGACTCATTGCTCCCGTCGTGGCCCTATTGATCCTTGTGTCTTCTTCTCACAGATAGAGGCGTACAGGGTCCCCCCGCTGGCATGGTCACAATACTTTAAGTCTTTTTTATCAATGTAGATGATCTACATATATTTAACTTTGAAAGAAAGTTTTTATAAGTACTTTGGTTGCTAATAAAATCATGTTACTTGTCATTGATTGATTTACGTTTGAGATTGTTTCTATTAATGTAGATTAGGGGTGTACATGGTTCAATTTAGGAAAAATCTATGAAATAAACTGTACTTATCAATTTGAAAAATATCCAAACAAAATTAAGCTACTAATTTTTTTGATATTGAACAAAATGGAATCATTCAAAAGTTGATTTGGTTTGATTCATGGTTTGCAATGTACAATTGAGCACATATAAATTGAGTAAATTATATAAAAAAAGTAGAACAAATGTTGATTAAGGGACATGATAATTAACTACAAGATCAACCACTTTTTGATATCTAATTACAATTCTTCTACCAATTCTATTTCTTAATAGGATTAAAATATATTTGTTCCAATGGTTGATATTTTTAGGGTAAATATTCAAAAAACATAGAAAACTTATATACATAAA
>JAMKQA010029873.1:0-11016 GCA_024699735.1 Posidonia australis
GGGGCCTTGAATCCGACAATCAGGGTAGGAATTCAATGGCAAAGGGTGGCACTGACATTCGTCTGTCCGAATCGAATGTGGGATGGGACAATCTAGAATCCGTCCGGTAGTCTAGAAAAAGATGGAAAAGGGGGGCTCGGAATCCACCAGTCAGGGTCGGAATTCAACGGCATTGGGTGGCACCGAGATTCGTCCGGTCAGATAGAATCTGGGATGGGACAATCTGGACTCCATCCGGTAGTCCAGAAGAAGATGGGAATGGGGGGCCCTAAATCCGCCGGTCAGGGTTGGAATTCAAAGGCAAAGGGTGGCACCGACATTCTTCCCTCCGGATAGAATCTAGGATGGGATAATCTAGACTTTGTCCAGTAGTCGTGAGGAAGATGGTAAAGGGACTTGAATCTGCCGAACTGGGTCAGAATTCATTAGCAAAC
The DNA here is from genome assembly GCA_024699735.1 of Posidonia australis. Classification (NCBI taxonomy): domain Eukaryota; kingdom Viridiplantae; phylum Streptophyta; class Magnoliopsida; order Alismatales; family Posidoniaceae; genus Posidonia; species Posidonia australis. The sequence continues at coordinate 435 of JAMKQA010029873.1, forward strand.
GGGGGCACCGATATTCGTCCGTCCGGATAGAATCTGGGATGGGACAATCTAGACTCCGTCTGGTAGTCTAAGAAGAAGATGGAAAAGGAGGCCTTGAATCCGCCTGTCAAGGTCGGAATTCAAAGGCAATGGGTGGCACAGAGATTTGTCCGTCTAGATAGAATCTAGGATGGGACAATCTAGACTCCGTTTGGTAGTCTAGAAGAAGTTGGAAAAGGAGGGCCTGGAAATGACCGGTTAGGGTCAGAATGCAACGATATAGGGTGGCACCGAGATTCGTCCATCTGGATAGAATCAGGGATGGGAAAATCCAGACACCGTCCGGTAGTCTAGAACAAGATGGAAAAGTTAGGCCTTGAATCTGCCGGTTCGGGTCGGAATTCAAACGCAAAGGGTGGCACCGAGATTCATCCGGCCTGATAGAATGTGGGATGGGACAATCAAGACTCCTTCTGGTAGACAAGAAGAAGACGAAAATGGGGGCCTTGAATCCACTGGTCAGGGTCGGAATTCAAAGGCAAAGGGTTGCACCGTGATTCGTTTGTCTAGGTAGAATCTAGGATGAGACAATCTAGACTCCATCTGGTAGTCCAGATGATGATGGAAAAGGGGGCCTTGAATTCACCAGTCAGCGTAGGAAATCAAAGGCAAAGGGTGGCACTGAGATTTGTCCGTCCAGATAGAATGTTGGATGGGACAATCTAGACATTGTCTGGTTGTCTAGAGGAAGATGGAATAGGATCTTGAATCTGCCGGACTTAGTCGTAATTCAAAGGCAAAGGGTGGCACCGATATTCATCCATCCAGATAGAATCAGGGATGGGACAATCTAGACTCCGTCTAGTAGTCTAGATGAAGATGGAAAAGTGGCCATGAATCTGCCTGTCAGGGTCGGAATTCAAAGGCAAAGTGTGGCACCGAGATTCATCTGTCTGGATAGAATCTGGGATGGGACAATCTATTCTCCGTCTGGTGGTCCAAAAAGAGTTCAAAAATTGAGGCCTTGAATCCGCCAGTTAGGGTAGGAATTCAAAGGCAATGGGGGGCACCAAGATTCGTCTGTCTAGATTGAATCTAGGATGGGAGATTCTAGACTCCATCCGGTAGTCTAAAAGAAGATGGAAAAGGGGGCCTTGAATCCGTCGATCCGGATCGGAATTCAAAGGCAATGGGAGGCACCAAGATTCGTCCATCCGTATAGAATCTGGGATGGGACAATCTAGACTCCGTCCAGTAGTCTAGATGAAGATGGAAAAGTGGCCATGAATCTGCCTATTAGGGTTGGAATTCAAAGGCAAAGGGTTGCACCGAGATTCATTCGTCTGGATAGAATTTGGGATGGGACAATCTAGACTCCGTCCAGTAGTCACGAAGAAGATGGAAAATTGAGGCCTTGAATCCACTGGTCAGGGTCAGAATTCAATGGTAATTGGTGGCATCGAGATTCGTCCGTTTGAATTGAATCTGGGATGGGACAATCTAGACACTGTCTGGTAGTCTAGAAGAAGATGGAAAAAGAGGCCTTAATCCGCCGATCAAGGTCGGAAATCAAACGCAAAGTGTGGCACCGAGATTCGTCCGGCCAAATAGATTCTGGCATGGGACAATCTCGACTCCGTCCAGTAGTCTAGAAGAAGATCGAAAAGGGTGTCTTGAATCCACCGATCAGGATTAGAATTCAAAGGCAAAGTGTGGCACCGAGATTCGTCCATCAAAATAGAATCTAGGATGGGACAATCTAGACTCCGTCCGATAGTCTAGAAGAAGATGGAAAACTGGCCATGAATCTGCATGTCTGGGTCGAAATTCAAAGGTGAAGGGTGTCACCGAGATTCGTCCATTTGGATAGAATCAAGGATGGCACAATCTAGACTTCGTTCGGTAGTCAAGAAGAAGATGGAAAAGTGAGGCCTTGAAACCGCCGGTTAGGGTCGGAATTCAAAGGCAATGGGTGGCACCGAGATTCGTCCGTCCAGATAGAATTTGGGATAGGACAATCTTGACTCCATCCGGTTGTCTAGAAGAAGATGGAAAAGGGAGCCTTGAATCTGCCGATCAGGTTCGGAATTCAAAGGCAAAGGGTGGCACCGAGATTCGTCCGTCCAGATAGATTCTTGGATGAGACAATCTAGACTCTGTTCGGTAGTCTAGAAGAAGATGGAAAAGTGGGCCTTGAATCCGACGATCATGGTCGGAACTCAAAGGCAATGGGTGGCACAGAGATTCGTCTGTCCAGATAGAAAGTGGGATGGGACAATCTATACTCCATCCAGTTGTCTAGAGGAAGATGGTAACGGGACCTGAATCCGCCAGAATGGGTCGGAATTCAATGGAAAAGGGTGGCACCGAGATTCTTCCGTCCGGATAGAATCTGGGATGGGACAATCTAGTCTTCGTTCAGTAGTTTAGAAGAAGATGGAAAAGTGGCCTTGAATCTGCCTATCAAGGTCGGAATTCAATGGCAAAGGTTGGCACCGAGATTCATTCGTTTGGATAGAATCTGGGATGGGACAATCTAGACTCTGTCTGGTAGTCCAAGAGAAGATGGAAAAGTGAGTCCATGAATCCGCCGGTCAGGGTTGGAATTCAAAAACAATGGGTCGAACTGAGATTTGTCTGTCAGTATAGAATCTAGGATGGGAAAATTTTGACTTCGTTTGGTGGTCTAGAAGAAGATGGAAAAGGGGGCATTGAATCCGCCAATCGGGGATAGAATTCAAAGGCAAATGGGGCACCGAGATTCGTCCGTTCGGATAGATTCTTGGATGAGACAATCTAGACTCCATCCGGTAGTCTAGAAGGAGATGGAAAATGGGGCCTTGAATCCGTTGGTCAATGTCGGAATTCAAAGGCTAAGGGTGGCACCGAGATTCGTCTGTCCTGATAGAATCTGGGATGGGAAAATCTAGACTCCATCTGGTAGTCCAGAAGAAGATGGAAAAGAGAAGCCTTGATTCCACAGGTCACGGTCGGAATTCAAAGGCAAAGGGTGGCACCGACATTCGTCTGTCCGGATAGAATGTGGGATGGGACAATCTAGACTCCGTCTGGTTGTCTAAAGGAAGATGAAAAAGGGCCTTGAACTGCTGGTCAGGGTCGGAATTCAAAGGCAAAGGGTGACACCAAGCTTCATCCGTTCAGATAGAATCTGGGATGGGACAATCTAGATTCCGTCTGGTAGTCCAAAAGATGGAAAAGTGAGGCCTTGAATCCATCGGTCATGGTCAGAATTCAAATGCAAAGGGTGGCACCAAGATTCATCAGTCCGGATTGAATCTGGGATGGGACAATCTATACTCTGTCCAGTAGTCTAGAAGAAGATGGAAAAGGGGGCCTTGAATCTGCCGGTCATGGTCGGAAGTCGAAGGCAAAGGGTGGCACCGAGAATCATCCATTCCAATTGAATCTGGGATGGGACAATCTTGACTCCGTCCAGTAGTCTAGAAGAAGATGGAAAAGGGGGCGATGAATTTGACAATCTAGTTCGAAATTCAAAGGCGAATGGTGGCACTGACATTCGTCCGTTCGGATAGAATGTGGGATGGGACAATCTAGACTCCGTTCGGTAGTCTAGAAGAAGATGGAAAAGGGGGCCTTGAATCCACCGATCTGGATTGGAATTCAAAGGCAAAGGGTGTCACCGAGATTCGTCCCTCTGGATTGGATCTGGGATGGGACAATCTAGACTCCATCCGGTCGTCTAGAAGAAGATGGAAAAGGGGGCCTTGAATCCACCTGTCAGTGTCGGAATTCAAACGCAAAGGGTGGCACCAAGATTCGTCCGGTCACATAGAATCTAGGATGGTACAATCTAGACTCTGTCCAGTAGTCCTGAAGAAGATAGGAATGGGGGGGCCAAGAATCTACCGGTCCGGCTCAGAATTCGAAGACAAAGGGTGGCACCAACATTCGTCCTTCCGGATTGAATATGGGGTGGGACAATCTAGACTTTGTCTGGTTGTCTAGAGGACGTTGGTTAAGGGACTTGAATCTACCGGACTTGGTCGGAATTCAATGGCAAAGGGTGGCATCGAGTTTCCTCTGTCTGGAAAGAATCTGGAATGGGACAATCTAGACTCCGTCCAATAGTCAAGAAGAAGATGGAAAAGGGGGCCTTGAATGTGCCAGTCATGGTCGGAATTCAAAGGCAAAGGGTGGCACCGAGGTTCGTCCATCCGGATTGAATCGTGGATGGGACAATCTTGACTCCATCTGGTAGTCTAGAAGAAGATGGAAAGGGGGCCTTGAATCCATCGGTCAAGGTCGGAATTCAACAGCATAGGGTGGCACCGAGATTCTTCCGTCGGATAGAATATGGGATGGGACAATCTAGACTCCGTCCAGTAGTCCAGAAGAAGATGGAAAAGTGAGGCCTTGAATCTGTCGGTTTGGGTCAGAATTCAAACGCAAAGGGTGGCACCGAGATTCATCCGGCTAGATAGAATATGGGATGGGACAATCTGGACTCCGTCTGGTAGACGAGATGAAGATGGAAAAGGGGGCCCTGAATCCACCGGTTAGGGGCGGAATTCAAAGGCAAAGGGTGGCACCGAGATTCGTCCGTCTGTGTAGAATTTGGGATGGGACAATATAGACTCTGTCCGGTAGTCCAGAAGAAGATGGAAAATGGGGCCTTGAATCCGCCGATCAGGGTCGGAATTCAAAGGCAAAGGGTGACACCGAGATTCGTCCATCCAGATAGAATGTGGGATGGGACAATCATGACTCTATTCGGTAGTCTAGAAGAAGATGGAAAAGGGGGACTTGAGTCCGACGGTCAGTGTCGGAATTCAAAGGCAAAGGGTGGCACAAAGATTTGTCCTTCCGGATAGAATCTGGGATGGGACAATCTAGACTCCGTCCAGTAGTCTAGAAGAAGATGGAAAAGGGGGCCTTGAATCTTCCAATCATGGTCGGAATTCAACGGAAAAGGGTGGCACTGAGATTCGTTTGTCCGGATTGAATCTGGGATGGGACAATGTTGACTCCGTCTGGTAGTCTAGAAGAGATGGAAAACGGGGCCATGAATCGGACAGTCAGTGTCGGAATTCAAAGGCAACGGGTGGAACCGACATTCGTTCATCGAAATAGAATGTGGGATGGGACAATCTAGACTTCGTCCGGTTGTCTAGAGGAAGATGGTTTAGGGACTTGAATCTGTCAGACTGGGTCAGAATGCAATGGCAAAGGGTGGCACCAAGATTCGTCTGTCTCGACAGAATCTAGGATGGGACAATCTAGACTCTGTCCGATAGTCTTCAAGATGATGGAAAAGAGGGCCTTAAATCTACCAATCAAGGTCGGAATTCAAAGGCAATGGGTGGATCCGAGATTCGTCCGTCCGGATAGAATCTGGGATGGGACAATCTAGACTCTGTCCGGTAGTCAAGAAGAAGATGGGAAAGTGGGACTTGAATCCGCCTGTCAGGGTTGGAATTCAAAGGCAATGGGTGGCACCGAGATTTGTCTGCCCAAATAGAGTCTGGGATGTTACAAAGTAGACTCCGTCCGGTAGTCCAAAAGAAGATGGAAAATTGAGGCATTGAATGTGCCAGTCAGGGTCGAAATTCAATGGCAATGGGTGGCACCGGGATTCGTCCATCTGGATTGAATCTGGGATGGGACAATCTAGACTCCGTCTGGTACTCTAGAAGAAGATGGAAATGGGGGCCTTGAATTCGCCGATTAGGTTCGGAAATCAAACGCAAAGTGTGGCACCGAGATTCCTCCGTCCGGATAGATTCTGGGATGGGACAATCTAGACTCCGTCTGGTAGTCTAGAAGAAGTTGGAAAAGGGGGTCTTGAATCCACTGGTCAGGGTCGGAATTCAAAAGGAACGGGTTTCACTGAGATTCGTCCATCTGGATAGAATCTAGGATGGGACAATCTAGACTCCGTTCGATAGTCTAGAAGAAGATGGAAAAGTGGCCTTGAATCTGCCTGTTTGGGTCAGAATTCATAGGTAAATGGTGTCACTAATATTCGTCTGTTTGAATAGAATCTGGGATGGGCAATCTAGACTCCGTTTGGTAGTCCAGAAGAAGATGGAAAAGTGAGGCCTTGAATCCGTTGGTCAGGGTCGGAATTCAAAGGCAATGGGTGGCATCGAGATTCGTCCGTCTGGATAGAATCTGGGATGGGACAATCTTGACTTGATCTGATAGTCTAGATGAAGATGGAAAAGGGGGCCTTGACTTCAGCAGTCATGGTCGGTATTCAAAGGCAACGGGTGGCATTGAGATTCGTCCGTCCAGATAGAATGTGGGATGGGACAATCTAGACTCCGTCCGGTTGTCTAGAGGAAGATTGAAAAGTGGCCTCGAATCTACCTGTCAGGGTCCGAATTCAACGGCAAATGTTGGCACCAAGATTCGTCCGTTTGGATAAAATCTTGGAAGGGACAAACTAGACTCCGTCCGGTAGTCCAGAAGAAGACGGAAAATTGAGTCCTTGAATCTGCCAGTCAAGGTCGGAATTCAAAGGCAATGGGTGGCACCGAGATTCGTCCGTCAGGATGGAATCTGGGATGAGACAATCTTGACTTTGTCCGGTGGTCTAGAAGAAGATGGAAAAGGGGGCCTCGAATCCGCCAATCAGAGTCGGTATTCAAAGGCAAAGGGTGGCACCGAGAATCATCCGTCCGGATAGATTCTTGGATGGGACAATCTAGACTCTGTCCGGTAGTTTAGAAGGAGATGGAAAATGGAGCCTTGAATCCGTTGGTCAAGGTCGGAATTCAATGGCTAAGGGTGGCTCCGAGAATCGTCTGTCCAGATAGAATCTGGGATGGGACAATCTAGACTCCGTTCAGATGTCCAGAAGAAGATGGAAAAGTGAGGCCTTGAATCCGCCGGTCAGGGTCGGAATTCAAAGGCAAAGGGTGGCACCGACATTCATCCGTCTGGATAGAATGTGGGATGGGAAAATCTTGACTCCGTCTTGTTGTCTAGAGGACGATGGAAAAGGGCCTTGAATCTGCTGGTCAGGGTCGGAATTCAAAGGCAAAGGGTGGCACCGAGATTCATCCGTCCAGATAGAATCTGGGATGGGACAATCTAGACTCCGTCCGGTAGTCCAAAAGAAGATGGAAAAGTGAAGCCTTCAAACAGTCGGTCATGGTCGGAATTCAAAGGCAAAGGGTGGCACCAAGATTCATCCGTCCCGATTAAATCTGGGATGGGACAATCTATACTCTGTCCAGTAGTCTAGAAGAATATGGAAAAGGGGGCCTTGAATCTGCCGGTCGTGGTCGGAATTCAATGGCAAAGGGTGGAACCGAGAATCCTCCATCCGGATTGAATCTGGGATGGGACAATCTTGACTCTGTCCAGTTGTCTTGAAGAAGATGGAAAAGGGGGCCATGAATCCGATAGTCAACGTCGGAATTCAAAGGCAAAGGGTTGTAGTGACATTCATCTGTCCAGATAGAATGTGGGATGAGACAATCTAGACTTCGTTCGGTAGTCTAGAAGAAGATGGAAAAGGTTTCCTTGAATCCACCGATCTGGGTCAGAATTCAAAGGCAAAGGGTGGCACCGTGATTCGTCCATCCGGATTGAATCAGGGATGGGACAATCTAGACACCGTCCGGTCGTCTAGAAGAAGATGGAAAAAGTGGTCTTCAATCCACTGGTCAGGGTCAGAATTCAAATGCAAAGGGTGGCACCGAGATTCTTCCGGTGAGAAAGAATCTGGGATGGGACAATCTTGACTCCGTCTAGTAGTCCTAAAGAAGATGGGAAAGCGGGGCCATGAATTCACAGGTCCGGGTAAAAATTCAAAGGCAAAGCGTGGCACCGACATTCGTCTTTCCGGATAGAATCTGGGATGGGACAATCTTGACTTCGACTGGTTGTCTAGTGGAAGATGGTTAAGGGACATGAATCTGCCCGACTGGGTTAGAATTCAATGGCAAAGGGTGGCATCGAGATTTGTCCGTCTGGAAAGAATCTAAGATGGGACAATCTTGACTCCGTCCGGTAGTCTAGAAGAAGATGGAAAAGGGGGCCTTGAATCTGCCAGTCATGGTCGGAATTCATAGGCAAAGGGTGGCATCAAGATTTGTCCGTCCGGATTGAATCTAGGATGGGACAATCTAGACTCCATCCAAGTAGTCTAGAAGAAAATGGAAATGGGGGCCTTGAATCCGTCAGTCAGGGTTGGAATTCAAGGGCATAAAGCGGCATCGAGATTCGTCCATCTGGATAGAATCTGGGATGGGACAATCTAGACTCCGTTCGGTAGTCCAGAAGAAGAAGGAAAAGTGAGGCCTTGAATCAGCCGGTTCGGGTCAGAATTCAAACGCAAAGGGAGGCACCGAGATTCATCCGGCCAGATAGAATCAAGGAAGGGACAATCTAGACACCGTCCAGTAGACGAGAAAATGATGGAAAAGGGGGCCTTGAATCCACCGGTCGGGGTCAGAATTCAAAGAAAATGGGTGGCACCGAGATTCGTCCGTCCGGGTAGAATGATGGAAAAAGGGGCCATGAATCCACCGAGATTCGTCCGTCCGGGATGGGACAATCTAGACTCCGCTTGGTAGTCTAGAAGAAGAGGGAAAAGTGGGCCTTGAATATGCCGATCATGGTCAGAATTCAAAGGCATGGAATGGCACCAAGATTCGTCCGTCCGAATTGAATTTGGGATGGGACAATCTAGACTCCGTCTGGTAGTCTAGAAGAAGATGGAAAAGGGGGCCTTGAATCCTCCTATCAGGGTCGGAATTCAAAGGCAAAGGGTGGCACCGAGATTCATCCGTCCGGATAGAATGTAGGATGGGACAATCTTGACTCCGTCTGGTAGTCAAGAAGAAGACAGAAATGGGGTCCTCGAATCCACCGATCAGGGTCGGAATTCAAAGGCAAAGGGTGACGCCAAGATTTGTCCATCAATATAGAATCTGGGATGGGACAATTTAGACTCCGTCGGTAGTCTAAAAGAAGATGGAAAAGGGGGCAAATGAATCCGCCGGTCAGGGTCAAAATTCAAAGGCAAAGGGTGGCACCGAGTTTCGTCCGCCCTGATTGAATTAGGGATGGGACAATCAAGACTCCATCTGTAGTGTAGAGGTTGATGGAAAGGTGAGGCCATGAATCAGCCTGTCGATGTCGGAATTCAAAGGCAAAGGTTGGCACCCAGATTCGTTCGTCTGGATTGAATTTGAAATGGGACAATCTAGACTATGTTCGGTAGTCCATAAGAAGATGGAAAAGGGGGCCTTGAATCCGCCGGTCAGGGTCAGAATTCAAAGGAAAAGGGTGGCACCGTGATTTGTCAATCCAGATAGAATGTGGGATGGGACAATCAGGACGCCATTCGGTAGTCTAGAGGATGAAGGGAAAGGCGGCCTTAAATCCGACGGTCACGGTCGGAATTCAAAGGCAATGGGTGGCACCGAGATACGTCCGTTCGGATTGAATGTTGGATGGGACAATCTTGACTCCATCTGGTAGTCAAGAAGAGGATCGAAATGGGGGCCTTGAATCCACCGGCCAAGGTCGTAATTCAAAGGCAACGGGTGGCACCGAGATTCGTCTGTCTGGATAGCATCTGGGATGGGGCAATCAAGACTCTGTCCGGTAGTCCAGAAGAAGCTGTAAATGGGGGCTTCTGGATCAGCCGGTCAAGGTCGGAATACAAAGGCAAAGGATGGCACCGAGATTCGTTTATCCGGATATAATCTCGGTTGGGACACTCTAGACTCTATTCGGTAGTCAAGAAGAAGAAAGAAAAGGGGACCTTGAATCTACCGGTCAAGGTTGGAATTCAAAGGCAAAGGGTGGCACCGAGATTCGTCTGTCCAGATAAAATCTGGGATGGGACAATCTAGACTCTGTTCAGCAGTCTAGATGAAGATGGAAAAGGGGCCTTGAATTAGCCAGTCATGGTCAGAATTCAAAGGCAAAGGGTGGCACCGAGATTCATCCGTCTGGATTGAATCTGGGATGGGACAATCTATATTCTGTCCGGTTGTCTAAAAGAAAATTGAAAAGGGGGCCTTGAATCCGACAGTCAGGGTTGGAATTCAAAGGCAATGGGTGGCACTGAGATTCGTCCGTCCAGATACAATGTGGGATAGGACAATCTAGACTACGTCCCGCAATCCGAAAGAAGATGGAAACGGGGGGCCATGAATCCGCCGATCTGGGTCGGAATTCAAAGGCAATGGGTGAAGCCGACATTTGTCCTTCCGAATAGAATATGGGATGGGACAATCTAGACTCTGTCCGGTAGTCTAGAAGTAAATTGAAAAGGGGGCCTTGAATCCGCCTGTCAGGGTCGGAGTTCAAAGGCAAAGGGTGGCACCGAGACTTATCCATCCAGATAGAATCTAGGATGGGACATTCTTGACTCCGTCCGAGAGTCTAGAAGAAGATGAAAAAGTGGTGCTCGGAATCCACCAGTCAGGGTTGGAATTCAATGGCAAGTGGTCGCATCGAGATTCGTCCGTCAGGATTGAATCTGGCATGGGACAAACTAGACTCCGTCCGGTAGTCGAGAAGAAGATGGAAAAGTGAGGCCTTTAATCCGTTGGACATGGTCAGAATTCAAAGGCAATGGGTGGCACTGAGATTCGTC
>JAMKQA010029874.1:0-10867 GCA_024699735.1 Posidonia australis
CACATAGGTGGCGCACCAGATTGACCCACCAATCTGGTGCACCAAACCAGCACATTATCCTTGTTTTATGCATGCAGCATGCTTTGATTTTGTCATGCCGTCTTGATCAGTTTACTTTCGCATTTTCCCTGGTTTTTTCCCCTGGATTTACTAGGAAGGCACACTTTGCATTGTTTTTCGCTGTTTTATCGCTTTATTTGCATTTGCATTTGCATATAGAACGATGATGATAAATCACTCGGAATGATGTAACTCTGATTACACTTATGCAATATACTTGTAATATGCGATTGACCCGAAATAAAGAGTGATACTTCTGAGCATAGGACACACCCCACACATCATGCACCTAATAGCATAAGGCACTAGCATGGCATGGCATATCGCCCTTGGGAGTATAGCAAGAGGCTGAAAAGCCGACACTTCATGGGTGAAATCATGAAAGACCGATTTTATCGGGCGTGCGAGGGTGCCTAACACCTTCCTCGTGCGTAACAGGGATGCTTACCCGCATTCTGGTTATTTCGTAGACTTGTCTTTTTTTGAATGATTTTTCATGTATATGGTTTTCCTTGTCTTCCATAATAGACTAGGTGGCGACTCCTGCATTTTGCATTTGTTTTGTATTTTCGACGTGATTTTACCGACCGATTTCGCATTCTTTTGCGGAATCACCTCGCCGGCATGGTTACATTATCCATATGCTTTTTCTAGATTCGACCGTGGAGCACTTTATGACGAGTTAGAAACATACGTTGATGAGATGTGCGTAATGAAGGATTTTTTGCAAATTAAAAGGACTTGACATTTTAGCAGAAAAAATGATAGAGAAAAAAAGAATGTCTCATATCTTTTAGTTTATTGACTACTGAAGTTAGCATTGACACTACACGACATTAATTGAGAGGTCTTTCTCCACAATAGATATTGTAAAGAATCAATTGAAAAATCAAATGGAAGGAGATTAGTTGAATGATAATCTAGTAACTTATAATGAAAAAAAAGTATTTGATAGTGTTAGCCATGAAATATTTATGCAATGCTTCCAAAAATAGTATCGTCGTCAAGGACAATTGTAATTTTCTCCTTTTTGTTTGAGTTCTTTTCATGAAATAGTCTTTATATATATATATAGATATATATATGTTAGTAGTTTTTAAAGTTGACATATTATTAGATTATAATCATAATCTCAATTTTTTTTCATCTACTTTGACAATTTATTTTCTATAGCTCCATAATGAAAAATTCTTAGTTCCACCACTGTTATAAGTGTATTGCACTCTATTAATATTATTAATCTTTTACATATCCGAATTTTTTATGAATCCATTTTCTCTAGTTTTCAATATTTAAAAATCTATTTATATCTGAATTTCTTTAAATATAATTTTAAATTTTCATATCTGACAAACATTTGTATTTAGTATTTACATTTTTTAAACAATTGTGAGTATGGTAAAAGGTATATTCGTAGCGTATTTGGTCTGTTTCTGCTCTAATTTCATGGTATTAAAAAAAAACGTGGAAGCTAAATGAGTAGCGTTTGATGTAAAGAAAACATTAAAAAAACGGTTTGGGGTTAAATAGGAAGGACAAGATCTCCTTTTCTTTCCTTTTCTTTTTCAGGTTCACAATAATGACTCCTCGGAGACATCAACAATTTTGGGCCACACAAAAGAAACCCCAGAAAACAGATTAATAACAAACTATCGGCTTATGTACATGCCTAGATCGCATTTCGCATATAACTCACCGGTGGTAAAACCTCCCTCCGCCTTCAGACACCGCTCTGTTTTCTGTGGTCGTGAGGAGATAAGATAATCCAACGGAACAGCCCACATGACTGCCACCGGAACCGCCGCCGCCGCCGCCGCCGCCACCGTCCACCTGGTGGCAATACCTTATCCCGGGCGCGGCCACATCAACCCCATGATGAACCTCTGCGAGCTGCTCCTTTCCTCTTCACCCAATAGTAGTAGCCTATGCATCAAGATCACCTTTGTTGTCACAGAAGAGTGGCTCGGATTCCTCTCCGACCAATACACTACCAACCCCTCCATCGAGCTCCGGTCCATCCCCAACGTCATCCCTTCGGAGCTCAACCGTGGGGCGGACCTCGCCGGCTTCTTGGAGGCCGTCCTTACCAAGATGGAGTCCCCCGTTGAGCACCTGCTTTCCCAACTCGTCCCGCCACCCGCTGCCATCGTCGCCGACACCTTCCTTCCCTGGGCTGTTTCCATCGGCAGCCGCCGGGGCATTCCGGTGTACTCTCTGTTCCCGATGTCACCCATGGTGTTCTCGGTCTTCTACCACAACGACATGATCCTCGCAGACGCAGAACCGTCAGGTATGTTAAAAAAACTTGAATCTGTTTTTATTGTTTGAGGTCAAGATTACAACCTTAACTTGCCAAGAAGTGATTGGGGTTGTAGGTGAGGGTGACATTCATGTTTTGGTGAGCAATGCAGGGCAATGGAAGGAGAGTTCGGAGCTCGTCCCAGGAGTCACCTGTCGGCACCCGTCGAACTTGTGGCCCGTTTTTACGTTGCAGAAGGCTATTGAGATGGCAATGACGTCCTTCTCCGCGTTAAGAAACGCGCAAGGCCTCCTCTTCAACGCCTTCGACGACTTGGAACCAAATCTCATAAACACCTTGAGAGCCACCCTCCCATTTCCAGTCTACACTGTTGGGCCGTGCATTCCCTTCGCGACGCTCGAAGAAAGCAGTAACGGCGGCAGCCATGGCGATTACTACTTCGGTTGGCTGGACTCTCAAAAAGCGGCTTCGGTTCTTTACGTGTCGTTGGGCAGCTTTGTTCAGGTTTCCGGCATGCAGATGGAAGAGCTGGCACTGGGCCTGCACGACAGCGGAGTGCGGTTCTTGTGGGTGGCAAGAGAGAAGTCGTCTCGGATGATTGAGTTGAGTGGTGAGTTGGGAGTGGTGCTTCCTTGGTGTGATCAGTTGAGGGTTCTTTGCCACCCTGCAGTTGGTGGCTTCCTGACGCACGGCGGTTGGAACTCGACGTTGGAGAGTGTTTTCGCCGGAAAGCCGATGGTCGTCTTTCCGCAGACTGCAGATCAGCCATCGAATAGCTGGGTGATAGCTGATGATTGGAAGATCGGTGTTAACGTGAGGGAGAATTTATGTTTTCGTGAGGGAAGAGTTGATGGTGTTGTTGGCAGGGAGGAGATAGCACGGGCACTGAGGTTGGTGATGGACTTGGACGGAGAAGCCAGCAAAGACATGAGAAGACGAGCTGGACTACTCAAGGAGAAATGCCCTACTGCTATTGGAGACGGTGGTTCCTCCACCACGAATCTTCGTAGTTTCATTGATGCTGTCATGCAAGGATTTAAGGTGTAATATGTTTTTTTTATTCTAAGTACAAACTATATGTTATGGCGTCATCGAGCATTTCATGTATCCTTAAATGATTCGATAAGTTGCTTGTTTTTGCATCAAAAGCACTGAGTATCTCTCGCAAACAGAATTTCAAAAACTGAATTGGATGGAGATATGATCGGTCGCAGTATTTGTCATTCAGTTTATCATGCCTACTAATGATAAACTTTCAAAGTCTGTAATTACGTAGTTTAGTGATGAAGTTTTTTATGGTTGTACAAAATATCTCAAGTATCTGAGATGAACGATGAGAAAAATAATTATAAAAATTCATTTCACTTAATGATAGTGACATGGTCAAGTGTTTATTATGATGATCGTAATATATATTAAAAATCATTTTGAGAAAAAAATATATATATAAACTTCCAAATGTCACCATAAGAATAATATAAGTATTTTTATCGTGCATGGAAAACACAGACTCCCACAAACAGAATTTCCAGACACCTTAAAAGCAAACAACCTCTCACTATTTGTCATCCAGTTAGATGATCGGTTGCAGCATTTATCATCCAGTTTGATGATCAATTGGTACTACTACACTATTCCTCCCTCCCATTCTTAAAACCAGAGATCAAAAGGCTAACACAAAGACTAAACCAGTGATCAATCAAACTGAAAAATCAGCATGTAGTCATCAGCAGTTTTCTTTACGAGTTGAGTTCACAGCTCCCTAGTTATGTTGATGAGCCTCTCGAACTCTGGAGAAGCCCTATTGCCGGAGTTGTCAATGCGACAGCACCCCGTTGAGGACTTGAGTACTTCTTATAGACCACCTTCAGCTTACCCTCTCGCATGGTCGAGTGGAAATTAACCAGAAGCTTTGCACATTCTTGCAGCTGTGGCTCAGAAAAACCAGTGTGGCATCGCAATGTTTCGGTCCACAGGGGGCCCTTGTCCAGCGTGCACCGCGCTGCATAAACAGCAGAAGCGGCAAACATGGACGGGCTATAAGAGATCATGCCATACTGTAATAGCCCCAATTCAGCAAAGAAGAAAACCATATGCTCCATCTGCATATATAACCATAATTATTACGAGGAAACTAATAGAAATTTGAATCAGAAGCCTGTAGAAAAAGCAAAGGATACGACACAACTACCTCCTTATCAGGGAAAGCTGCCTTCATGAAACGAACCAGGAAAACGTAAGTTGTAGGAACTGTCAAATTCCATTCAAGCTTCTCCAGGATTTCTTTTTCCATAGCCAGTATCTGCTGTCTGCTGTAAGCCCTGTCTGCTATGCAAATGAAATCATTCACCTGCCCAAGGGGTAGAATACCCAATTAGGCAACAACAAATAAGTTTTTTTCTTGGGTAATTGAGGAACTATGGGCATATATGAACATTGAATAACCATATATAAATTAGTAAGTACCTCTGGAGCCCAAACCTCCTCATACTTGCAGGCTATGAGCATTGCAGAAACACCCACAAGCTGCAGCTCCCTTCTGAGAACAACAGCCTTGGAGAGATACTTGTCAATGATGTAGAAGGTGAGATACAGAGTCTCTGGCATCAGCTCAAATTTGTGATGCACTTCTATCAACCAATCAGCAAGAATCGCCCTCATCTTCGGATTGATTTCGACTTGTGAGTCCATGTAATCATGCGGACGGCTGCCATTCTGCACCAACAATTTCATATCAAAAACAAAAAAACTAACAATTACCTCATAAAATTCAAAGCTTGTAGATGTCAAATAAAATACCTACCTCTGCGAGCCTATAGAATATATAGATGTCTTCGACATATTCGACAATTGCCAACTGATCGCCAGCATCTTGTCCATCAATGTCATGGACAATCTCCTTCGGCTTTCCAGTAATTCCACAAGCAGCCTATGCAAAAACCAAATTCGGATAAGAAACTGATGACAATTGTTCCAATGAGGATAGCATTCAAAAATAATTTGATGTCGTCACCTTGCTCCGAGCAGTGAGAACTGAGGTGAGTGTGTGCACTTTCTTTCTCGAGTTCGATTTGGTGTCAGGGCTGATCACAATTATCTCCTCAGGCTTCGGCTTAGTGACAGGCTTCTGTCTAGCTGCTTTCACCGGCTTCGGCCGAACCTTCATGGCGACCGCAGCATCAGCAGCGTCCTGTGCATTGAGGAGTAATTGAGCACCAAAACTTCTCGTCATAGGGCGTGAGGCTTGGCGCAATGGTTTGCTGTCGCGAAGTAAGAAAGCTTTTAGAGATGTAGGTTGACGTAAGGAAAAAAAATTCATGACTTTGTGTAGGAAGATGTGTGTTACCCTTCAGCGATCCGGGGTTTCACCACATTTCCAATATCTCCTAGTGCTCTACGGTTGTTCCCTTCTGCAACGGAGGGCTTCTGCTGCTTGCCAATGGGAAGCAGTGCTAATCCCCCACCTGAAAGTAAAGGTTAGATTGAAGAAAACCCAATGAAAAACGTCAAAAATAAAGCGCAAAGAACATTAGAAAGCCAATATAACTGAAATCGATTAAAGAAAGGGAGATATGAACAGGAACTTCGTGGACCAAACCCATATCAAGAAACAGAACATGGGAAAGGAGAAAACGAAGGACCATGATTGGTATTGCAACCCATTAACACTTGAAAAAAGGAAAAAATGCAAGACAAATTGATTGACTATGGTAAACCCAAGATCCCATCAAAGGAAAAAATGACACAGATCAAAAGGACCACAAGAAACTGGAAAAAAACATGCAGAAAAAAGTGGAACCCATGAACAGAAAAAGAAACCAGTGAAAAACCCAAAAACAGATGAAGATAATCTTCTGTTTTAATCACCTCTTTGTTGCTGAGAAACTGCAGTTGGGCTCCTAGAAGTCATCCCTTCTTCTACCAACGCCAAATCCTCCCCCTCCTCCTCTTGACTCAGCCCAAAGAAACTCGAGTACACAGACGACAGGAACGAATGGAGTCTGCTGCTCCCCCTCCAGTCCCCTTCCACGCTTGGATTCGCCACTGTCAGAGAGCAACGAGAGAAGACCCAACAAGCCCTCTCTCCTCCTTTTCGTATGAAACGAAGTGGATGTGGTGGTGGCCGCTGTATAGTGGTGGTGGTGGTGTGTGTATAGTGGTGCTGGCCGCTGGGTTTCCTTTTTGGGGGGTGTGGGGGGGAGCGGGTGTCTCCCAACGGTCTTCTTTCTGCGGTGTCTCAACGGGTCGATCAGTTGATCCGACGGCGTAGAGTGGGCGTACTGGAATAGTAGCCGTTGTGGGGTGGCGTCAGACTTAAAGAATTGGGGTGCTAGTGGAGCACTGGGCCCACCAAAATGCTCACTCCCCTGTTATTTGACCTTGTAGTCAAACAAGAATCCGATCCTGATATCCTAGACTAGACATGTAATTGTTGTCGGGGTTTATGGTTTTTTAATTAGTGGTTTAGGAAAATTCTAAGTTGCCTATGTTTTTATTTAACTACCTACTGGTAGTGGTAGATACATTTTTTTTATTTGTAGTTATAAATACAATCGCCTTTATTATATTTGAATGAACGGTTAATATCAAAAATTTCTAGTTCTCACTCAATTCTTTATGACACATCTATAATTTAATATAAGAATAAACTAACGAAACACATAAAGTCTTGTTTTTTCATATGAATTTTACATGTATTTTAGTATTGTGCATGTTTAATAATAAAATTGTACAAGCTTATAATCTCACAAACATAGTTAGTTACATGTAAAACTATACATGTTCAAATGTACCTAAGATAATATTATTGAGATTTATTACTTGTTATTCTATAAAAGACCATAGAGATTCATAACTTGCATGTTCGATATATTATTTGACGTGATTGACTTTATTGCCAAGATGATCAAATCATATTGGAGCATCACTTATCGCATTAATATTTTTACCACTACGATAGATTCTATATTACAAGGATTAAATAATAGATTTCCTAAAAACATTATAGAGCTTCTTACTTTAAGTAAATGTTTTGGATCCTAAAGATAGTTACAAATGATTCGAAGTTAATGATATTCATTACTTAGTAACGAAACTTTGTTTTTGATATCGGTAAGTTGTATTGAATTTAATCTCATTAGTTATGAAAACTACCACTAAGGGAACACTAAGTCCAAAATGTTACAAAATTTGGAACAGATAGTTCTAAAGAAACCATGGCAATGTTTTAGTCTTTAACATACAAACTAGAGAATAGTGATGTCTCATGGCAAATCAAAATAGTATCTTGGCAAGATACTCATGGTCCAATTCCATCACCGGTAGAACTAGGAATATTAGTAATAACTGGTAACAAAACTTTGTCTTCAAGACTTTACAAATCAAGAGAAGCACAACTAAGCTGGCGTAAACTGGGAAATAAAAGATACATCCTCTTGTAGATAAATTGATATGTTTTGTGTTAACTTTTTCGATTTCAACTGCAACCTCTAAACGAACATTCTTAACCATAAAGCTACTTAAAATTAGACTTCAT
This sequence comes from Posidonia australis, assembly GCA_024699735.1. Taxonomy (NCBI): domain Eukaryota; kingdom Viridiplantae; phylum Streptophyta; class Magnoliopsida; order Alismatales; family Posidoniaceae; genus Posidonia; species Posidonia australis. The sequence continues at coordinate 7,857 of JAMKQA010029874.1, forward strand.
AATATGATAGAAAATGCATTCCTTAAATATTATTCAGTTGTATATATCAAAACACATAGATTTATGAATTTACTAATGTAATTGAAATCATTCTTATTTTGATTCTAAAAATCATTCTTAATTCTATTAAAATAACTTTTATTTTTTAAAATTTTATTTAACAATATACATAATGCAAAGTACCACCTCCTATGATTCTATTCGTGGCTCCATCACTTGAAGCTCATGGTAAGAAAAGATGACGAGGAACTAGTTGCTTAAGAAACTTGAGGTATGTAGCTATACCAGTTGTGCATACTTTATTACGGAGCTACGCAAAATTAATGAGTCTTGCATTGGCATTTTTTTTATAAGGTGATGATCCAATTTGATGTATTTCCTCATCCTCACATAAATACAGTGGTAGACACAGTTCAATCATTGAATCTTTTATTAACGAGAAACTTTTTTTTGCAGAGAAACTTATCACCAACTAATCGAACCACCACCTGGAATACTTGAATTGACTTTCCAACTACACAAAGCGAAATTTTCTTCAAGTTTGAGAAGGTTTCAGAATAACAGCTCACCCACAAATGTTTTGATTGGTTTATTAGACTCAAATTAGTTCTCCACGAGGTCATGGCTTAGTGGCTCCAACAATTTCCTTTTGCTGATACTATCGTACAAGTTATTTTCCTATACAGTTGGTGCTTATCATTTTCAATACTTCTTCTTCTTCTTCTTTCTTTTTTTTGTGGTGTTTGGAGGGGAGAGGGCGCGTGTAGGTGTTGTTGGTGAGTCTGTCGACGCCCGCACCCTTCCACCTTCTCTTAAAAGTGCTTGATGGAACCAAATTTTGAATTCGAATGACAGTTTTTTTTCCCTTTTTACATCTTTAATGTTGACAGAAAATCTAGACAGTTTAAATCTCTTTATACATTATTGATGTTAATGAAATTGGACAGACAAAAAAATAGAGCCATCTTCCAAGTGTGTGGGACGAAAATGCCCCGACGAAGCTCTTGAAACCCTAAGTGCCGCTGCACTCAGAATCGCCATCCTCAGAACCTTCGCTCTTGCGATCTTCTCAGGCATGCTACTAACTTTGATTGGGATGCAAGACCTCCCCTCGATCTCGCTGCCTGTCAAGGCTCGCCGTCGATCGGTAAAAGCTAAACCCTCTTTATCTCTGCTTTCCCCATTGTTGGGGCTTCAGGCGGGGAATGATCACTCTTCCCCCTCGGCTCTGGGGTCCTGTCTTGACCCCTAGCAATTTGGAAAGCTTTCTATTGACCTCCCCTGTCCTAAGAGGGGTAGAAGACGCGTGGATGGGCGTATCTCGTCTGGATGTGGTTTTTTGATAATAAAAGACGGTGATTTTATACATTCTAGTTATCATTCCTGGCTTTGTGTGGATATTCATGTGGATTGCTTTTTCTTTGGTAAGGAGTTATATCTTAACTGGCTGCATAATCTGGTTTCTTGCTCACTGTGTGTGGATCTGAACATCGTTCAGGCTTTGGAGGTGGTATACCCCATTTCTTTTTTGTTCTTTAGAGGTTCCTATCTTCATGTTGTTGCTCCGACTCAAGCATCTCTGAGGGATGCATCCAGTTGTGTCCTAGGATCCTCTGGATCCTTTGGATCGGGATCGATCTGCTCTCTTTTCGATAGATCTGATCCCCTTCTCCCCTCAACGGCTCCGGTGGGCTTGCTGTCATCGGTAGGTCGTCGAGAAGGGGCTCGCCGTCTCTGCTTGGAAGAGACGGAGAGGTTGCGGACTTTTCATAAATCTGACATGGCAGGCTGTTCCCCCGTCTCGAGCTCCGTGTGGGGTTACTCTCGGTATCTTCCCCCGAGATTAGCAGTGGATAATAGTTATTATCGTTTTAGTTACTCTGTGGATAATTGTAATTCCCTATATAATTTGCAGACTTACGTTAATCACTCTGCTAACTCTGATTTGGTGGAGACCCCGTATCCCTGTGAGTCAGAGGGCGTGCCTGACACGCGAGACTTGCTCTCTCGTTCTGTCTTTTCTGATATTAATGCTGAGACAGCTCCGCCGTCTACATGCTTAAACGTTTACCCTTCCCACAGAGAAATTAATGTTAATGCTTCTTCGTCTCTGTTGTCAGAAATCTCTGCAGCAGAGATTTCATCTGACATCAATTTCTCCCCTGCTGATAACCATTTTCGAGGCTCGCGCTTTGCCGCCTTAGTCTCCCCCCTCTCCCCCTCTAGCATTCCTGCGAGGTCGCAGAATAATGTTGTCTCTTCTAACTGCTCTGTTTCTCCGGACTTTATCGGGTGGCAGGTTGTGGAAAAGAGGAGGAAGGCACCTTCTCCCTTGGTAAGCTTCTGTCGTACTAATGGTTTTTGCTTCAAATGTGGCCTACATGGGCATTTTAAAAGCTTCTGCAGATTTAATGACTCTTGTTAAAATGTAACTCTTCTTCTCATTCTGTGGCAATATGTAAATTTTTTCAGGAGCAAAGGCCATCTACTTTCGCTGCTCCCCCTATGGCCGGACTTTCCCCCCATAACCCCTCTGTAATCCCTCCTCAGAGACTACCTGTGACCTTCTTCTACATTTTTCATGTTGCGCTATAGTCACTGATCACTTAGCACACCTAACTAGGGATGCTCTTCTCCATCATATCTCACACAACTAGCCTATCCCCTCTAAGGTGGAAGTTAGTGATTTCTCTTGGTAAATTTCTTCTAAAGTTCTTATCTCCTAAAATAAAAAACGAAACCCTTAGGGGGGGTTTGTGCACCCAGAAAGTAAAGGAAAGGATTTCACAGGAATTCTATTTCCTGTTGACCACACAAAATAGAGGTGTTTGTGCACCAAATCAGAAATGATTTTAACGGAAACTGGATTCCTTCACTTTCCAGGGTATATAATAACCAAATCTACCCATTTCCCACCCCCCTGTGGAATTTCAGCAGATTCGCTCCTCTCCTCTCCCAAATCTATCCATTTCCTGTGCCCTATCCCCCTCGACGACGCAGCGCCTCCTCTC
>JAMKQA010029875.1:0-11652 GCA_024699735.1 Posidonia australis
CAGGGGGGTGGTGGTGGTGGGGGAAGGGCTCGCGTGAGGGAGAAGAAAAAGAAAAGGAAAGAAAAGAAAAAGAAATGGCACGCAAACCGAGACAGCTGTGCATCCTCCAACTGGACTCCAAATTGGTCCCAGATTGCAACCATATGCACAGAAAACCACCCTCAACCACACACAATCAAGAAACAACAGGTTATCCATTAATAAACCATTATGCACAAAATCACAAATAATACATGGTTTATTAAATACAAATGGATAACCGGGCCCAGATGTTACAAAGCTCTAGCTTATGTTCCAGAGCATCCACGGCCATCGAAGAACACTCAAGCCTTCTCACACGCATGCAAAGCTCCATGGACTAGTAGCCTTCTCTTCTTCCTCTTCTCCAAAGCATAGGACTGCTACCCTCTCTCTTCTCACCTCACTCTCAAACTTGGGAAAAGAGCTCACTAAAACCCCCTTCACTCACACAGGACCACCTCTCTCTTATAATTCCTTGAAACCAAGTCATGCATGCAACACTAATAACCCTCTCTCTTCATTTGTGCAAGGATAAATCCATCAATATAAAATACTTTTAAAATATCATACTAATCATTATTAATAATCCAATAAAGTTAAGATTATCAATTAAAAATCTTTATGAAAATCTAAATTCAAATCACCCTCTGATACATCAAACAACAACATCATTCAAAGGGAATCAACAAACTCTAAACAACAAAACTAATAACTCACTGAACTCTAACATAGACCATCGCGCCCCAAAGATGCATTGGGCATAGACACCTTCAATCTGTGTTTATTACTAGAGTTGTAAAACGGGCCGAGCCGTTGGGCCCAAGGCCCAGGCCTACTTGACCTGGCAGACTAGGCCCAGTTGGGCTCGTCATTGGGCCAAGCCTGGGTCGAGCTGGGCCGACCCGATTTTCCATATATATATATATATAGAGAGAGAGAGAGAGAGAAACATATATTTGTTACTCAGACATACATTTGTAAGAATACATACTACTAGCAGTAGTAATAATTAATTTTGGAGTAAATTAAATAAGAAAAAAGAAAAATACTTAAAATGACAACTAAAAATGAATTAGAAAATTATTTAAAATGTAAGTTTGCTTTTAAATCATGATGTAAAAGTGTAAAACAAAAAAAATGTAAAAATGTAAAACAAAAAAGTATAAAAATGTAAAATATAAAATATCTTATGTATTTTTTTAAAAAATTTTATGTATAAAAAAAAAATTTTATTAATAATTTTTTTAAATTTATTTTTAAATGAATCGTTTCAATGGATCGATCCAGCCCGACTTGGCCCGTTATACCCGTGGCCTAACCCGAAGGCAAGCCATGGGTCGTGCCAGGCAAAGGTCACCGGTGTAGGCCTGGGCGAGCTCACCATTTTATGGGCCAATCCGGCCCGAATTCCATGTCTACGTATTACCCACACCAGAAACACATGTTTTATACATAAAATCTAAAAGTACAAATAAAGATCACGGGTGTTATAGTTGTTCAATAATTTGTCAGGTATGTTGGAAGCATGTGTTTGGAACGTTTTTTTTTTTAGTGTACGTTTTTCATAGATTTGCAGTTGTATTGAGTTTTCGCCTTTTCGGTGTGTTTAATAATGATTTTATGATGCATAACATTGTGACTCGTATACATCATGATTTCAGAAGTTTTCTAGCAATTTCTGGAACATCAATATTAGGATGCTAGTGTGGTTCATATTGTAGGTTTTCGTGTGTAGTGGTGGCACGTCATGCATGCACGTTCCACCAACACATTGAGGTTTAGTTTCTTATTGTTGAGTACAGTTAGGTTCTATTTTGTATTACTTTTGTTTTATTTTCTTATGGGTGTGTGCGCTAGGTGACTTTTTAGCGATCACTCACACATACTTTGTTTTTATGTTTTGTAGGTATAGATTAGAAGATAAATCCCTTATTAGTGTACGTAATAAAGTTATTCAACTACACATCGAGAATGTTAAGTAGACGTTCTTTTCTAATAGTTTATTTCTGTTATAATAAAAAGTTGAATTTATTTCTATCGTTATAAAGAAAATATCATGTGGTTTCATCAAGAATGTGTGACGATCAAGATAGTTATAAGTTATTTCTCTATCTATTGGTTCTATAGTTCATTTATCTCTCTAAATTCCCATTGATTCTGATCTAGAGCAGATTCTTAAAAAGGTATTTGACGATGAGAATCTACTCCAAACAAGAAGGTAGAAGCAACAAAAGTAAGAATTTAAGCCTAAATACCATATCAACAAGTGTCTTGTCGTCCATCGCTTAAAGCAGTTGCACCACTCATGACTTACCGAAGGCAATCATTTCCCATATTGAACTCCGACAGGGGATCCATCTCTATGGTTTGTTTGTTGTCTACTCCACATTCAAGATCTGTTCTCAAGTATTGGTTAACTCCTTCCTATTCTCTTCTTTTATTTTTATTTTTAAAAAACCCTAGTTTCACATGGCGACAAAAATTTCCAGAAGTCTTCCTTAACTAGTATTAGTGTTTCTAGGTCACTATTGGAACATTGCTGTGACTTCCTAGGATGTCAAGCTGGAGACTTGCCTATTACCTACCTTGGTCTTCCTCTGCACAATAGAAAGGCTACATATAAGGATTTGACACCAATCATAGGGAAGATCTCAAATAAGTTATCATCTTGGAAGGCAAAATTTCTTTCTTTGGGGGAAAGATTAACTCTTGTGAATACTGTTTTATCTGTAATTCCAACCTATTACCTTTCTGTATTACACCTTCCCTCAAGGGTTGAACAGGAAATTAACCGACTTAGAAGTAGGTTTCTCTAGAAATCTGCTTCACCTAATAATAAGGCGTACCATCTAGTGAAATGAGCAACTTTATGTAGACCTAAGGAACACAAGGGCTGAGGCATTATTAATCTTAAGAATTTCAGTTTGTCCCTTAAATGTAAGTTTCTATGAAAATTGTAGACATGTGCTCCCAATCTGAAATGGCCTACCCTACTAAAAGGCAGATACTTCTCTAGATTTTGGCTAGGGGCCATTCTAAACACATCAGAAAGAAATTGCTCTCCTATTTGGCAAGAATTAAAAAATTGCTTCAATATCTTTAATTGTTTTACTATATTTGAAGTTGGGAATGATGAGGATACAATCTTTTGGGAAAACAAATGGATAAATGGTGCTCCTCTAAAACTCCAATTCCCTGAGTTATATAATACAGTTAAACACAAAAAGGCATCTGTTAAGAAGGTATTAGAGTTATTAAGGGGTGATTTCCAAGGTTTATTTGATGTTAATTGTAGTTCTGAGTATCTTGATAATCTACAAGTCATTCAGTCTCAAGTAGACCAGCTTGTTGATCTGTTGTTTGGGGTTCAACTGCACTTGGAAAAAGACAAAATAAATTGGTATCCAAAGGATAACTCTACATTCTCTATTAACTCATGTTATAAAGTTATTAATGATGGTGGTATAAGATTCCATTTATATAAATCGATATGGAAGGCTTGGGTGCCATTTAAGATTAAACTCTTTACTTGGCTGACAGTATCAAATAAGATTCTAACGAAAGAAAATCTGAGGGAAAAAGAATGGAATGGGCAGGACTTATGCATTATGTGTAACAGTTACTGTGAAACTGTCTCTCATTTGTTCATACACTATCCTTTTGCAACTGCAGTTTGGAAATTTTTTATTAATTGTCCTCTGTATCCTGTGTTTTGCCATATTGACGATCTGTTTAGATATAAACCTGAATGTTCCTTTCCTTTATCTGAAATTGGATGGAATGTCCTAATCCCTGCTGTGGTTTGGAATATTTGGAAGGAAAGAAATAGTAGAATTTTTCGTAATATAACTAACTCATGTAGGTATATTACATTCCAAATTATCTCCCTTATGTATGCCTAGGCAGAAAATTTAGATACTGGTTTTGAAAGAGATGCTTCACTTCAATCTGTCACGGACATGTAAAACTCTTGGAGCATGGATCACCCACAAATTGGAGCATCTACAAACAGTAATCTGGTGTTTCGTATTGCCTCTGCTAATGCTCCTATTGAGGCTCCTCCCTCAGCTCATAACTCCAATGAAAACCCCTTAGCATGATTAATATATTCTTAATCAGATCCTGTGGTCATTTTTTATCTGGTGTTGTAATTTTCTTAACTCTTGAATATTTTTGGCCTGCGTTCTTTGGAAGTGGTCGAGTTCTTTTGTGTTTGAGTCTTCTGGGATCCTAGGTTATTATAATACTTGGGACTTCTTTTTGATTCTTGGTGATGAATTCATAACCAAGAAACTAATATAATACCATTAATGTTATAAAAAAAAAAAAAAAACAAAACAAAACAAACATGACGATAAAAATATCCTGATGTTTTTTTTTTTGAGATTCTGAAGATAGACCTTTAATTCGCCAGTTATTATTATATTGGCCTATTGGGTGAAGACCGAAGAGCTTGGTTTGCAGCACATGACGATGATGAAAGAGTAAAGCCTTTCTAAACGAAAGAAAGGTAAAGCACAGCCAAACTTTCCAAAAAGCCAGTGAGGTCTTCAAGTCAAGAACCAGAAAAACCTGCACAATACAACGTTGGATGGATAGAGAAACCCAGCACGTGAAGACGAAGATAATGGAAAATCCTACTTGAAAGCGATAGAAGAAATCCAACCTTACAATGAGGGGAAAGGAAATCTTCTTCTCTTGAAGAAGAGGACGAAAACAAAGAAAACTATTCTTGAAATATCAAAACTTCTTCTGTTGAAGAAGAGGACGAAAACAAAGAAAACTATTCTTGAAATATCAAAAAGAATTGTTTTGGAATCTCATTCTACAGGGACAGTATTGCTGAGGTTCATATGCATTTTTTTTTTATTGGTTTCTCGTGTGTCCCACATGTTAGCTGGTGGAGATTGGAGAGTGCATGGATTCGGATTCCCTCTTGAAATGTGAATAGCCTGGGCTAATGTTCAACACATGTGCCATGCACTGAAGCACTTTGGCATCTAGCAGGTAAACAAAAAAAAAGGGGGGGAAAAAAATGTGTAGTGATTTCTGTCGGTGTTTTGAAGATCTTTTGACATCTAGTACCCAAGATAAATTAACGTGGAGCACGTGCATGTCGTATACATCATTGGTAGGGTCTGGTGGAGGTGGTTCCATTGCTTGGACTGGAGGGTGATCACATAAAGGTTATCGCCAGTAAAATATTCAACAATTAAACATTTAAACTCCACCTGACAGGATGGAATAATAAGGATTCTTGTAGTTTTAATCCTCACCTTCCCTCCAATGTAGGTGATGATCTGCGTATCCCTGAGTCAATCAAAGGCAAAAGTCCCAGCTACAGTACATAGGGCTGTCAATAGGTTCGTTAAGCCTGTTGTGATCTGTTTGATTCAATCAATTTTTTTCTAAAGTACGGATTGAAAATTCAAATCCATTAAATTTATTAACTAGTTAGTCAACCAAACTCTTAATTGGTTAGATCATGTGTTGAGCATATCACATGACTCTTTGATACATTAGAATATGATTTTTTTAAAGGCAATCCTAAATTTATTCTTTTAATACAGTTCACTTGGTGTTTGATATATTTTATGTATGTTTTTTCCTTTACAAAAAAAATATAAGTTTTTTTTTTTTTTTAGGGATTATTAATTAACTATTATTGATTGTTTCTTTGTGATTTATTAATTCTTACACTATAATGTTTAACAATGTATTTATCTAAATGATTCTTACATAATTGAATATTACACAGTACATGTTCATATACAAAATGATTTTTTATAAGAATTTATCATTTTATTGTGTATTAATCCGTTAATCCTCTCATGATCCATTATCTAAACAGATTGGATCGAATTAGAAGTAAAGAACAGGAAAAGCAGCTATTATCCCGACACGTAATCCATTATGTTAAAATGGATTTAGTTGATGTCATTACAGTAGCATAGGCAAGAAACAAACTTCATCAAAGCATTGATAAAATTATGGGTGTACATGAATCAGATTAAGTCAAGTTAAGGGTGAACCTACGATTTAACCCATATTATTCTGATTGGATAATTTTAGACTAATATCTAGTCCAGACCCAACTCAACCTGATCCATGAACTTTGGGTTGGGTTGGGTTGACTCTCAAATTTTATAGCACCTGAATTTTATACCTATTAGCCATTCATTAATCTTTAATTACAAGAAAAGTTATCTCCAAATCTTTGTTAATATAGTTTTTTCTTTAACTGTATGTTTTTCTATGACTTCTCACTATTAGCTATGTAGCAATAGTACAATATAAATATGTAGGTCAAACATAAGCACTATTGTTAAAAGTGAATAATTTATCTTTATTTGGCTTTATTTCTCCCAATATTTGATGATTAAGTATCATTTTTGCTCTCTTACTATTTCCTAATTATACATATAATATGTATTTATAAATATAAATAATTAATATTATATATATGTATATACTTTCGAGTTCAAGTTGGATAGCCCATGCCTGGAACACACCCAAACCTAGAAAGTTCTGATTTGGGATTTTTAGACCCATACCTAACCTGTGATAAAAAAGTTCTGATCTAATCCAATCCACAAAGGATTTGGTTAGTTCGATTTTCTTGTCAATTTAGACTCTCATGTACATCCCTAGATAGAATAGGAAAGATGCAAAAATAATGAAGAAAGAGTAGACAGTCTTCCTTTCAAGAAATGTCTTTACTAAGTCATCCCCAACATCACCTTCCTTGAAGGTTTTTTTTTTTTTTCCGCAAACGATAAGTAAATAGTGTTAATAAGACATTTACACTATGAGTTCTACTACCAAATGACAAATCAAAATACAATGTTTACGATACAACTTTCAAAAATTGCTCTCCAAGGTAGGGAATAAATTAAACAATTAAAAGTTTTAAATCCAAATGCCAACCATAAAAAATTTCACAAGTAATTAAAAAAATCATAGAGTCCAATATCCAGAGCAGCCTTAAAAAGAAATTTCAAGAAGCTAACAGCAATATCTTCGTTCACCAGAGCCATTGATTTCAATGGGTCATATACAGAAATAATAGTTGGATCCAGTCATGGATCCAACCGGGACATGGCCTCCGTTGAAGTTTGAACGTAAGACAATCAATCAGCGTATCTGGATCAATCACGAAATTGGAATCTGAAGCGGAAACCACGGAAATCCGATCACCTGCCAGCCCAGTCGACACCCACGAGGACGTCATGACCGTGTTTCCTCATCCATTCTCACCCTCCCAAGATAATGAGTAATGACCAGCCTTGATTACCATTTTTTTTTCATTATTATTAACAATTAACTAATTGTTCTTCATTTCCAAAAAAAACAATTAACTAATTGTTCTTTCCTTCCTTCTATTTAAAGGCCCAGACCTGAGGCCTCCACCCTCAATCCTTCACCCATCACCTTCCCCATCCCCTCTCGATTCCCACAAAACAACAACTACAACAGCAAAAGCATGTCGAAGAACACCACCGCTCTTGCTCTGCTCCTCGCCCTTCTCCTCTTCGTCTCCCTTTCCCATGCAGCTCGCCCGGTGCCGGAGGTAACCCAGAAACTGGAACGTGCTTTCCATTTAAGAAAAATCGATTTTCGATGCGGTTCATGCTTTCTTGTGTCCATTTGGTGATATGGGTCGTTTCTATTTTTGGGTGTGCGTGTGCAGGGTGTTGCTGTGAAGCAATCCAGTGAGATGGGCATGGAAGGATGCGAGGGAGTTGGGGAGGAGGAATGTTTGACGAGGAGGACTCTTGCTGCACATCTGGATTACATCTACACCCAAGATAAGCAGCACTGATTTCTGGAGTGGGAGGAGGAGGAGGAGGAGGAGGAGGAGGAGGAGCCATTCTTTTTCTTCTTCCTTGTCTTGGAATTCACCATCCATAATAACATCTTATGATAGCGACTATATGTGTATGTCTCTGAAACAATGGCCATCAACTGTTTGATATGAAGCATCAGGAAAATATGCATATTAGTATCTGGGTGTTGGTCTTTGTTTTTTCTGTTCTATAAACCCCCTAAATTTTAGTTTCAAACTGGTTTTTTTTTTCTTTCCCCATTTTGGTTTCTTTTTGGTGAATGGCTTGAATTGGATATTGTTTGTTTGGAGATTTGTCGAAGTGAAGCATGAAGTCAGCACAGACTTATGTCCGGCTGTGATCACAGCTACTGTCGAATATAAGGATTTTAATAATTTGTTGACTTAGATCAACATCACACTATGGGTTAGTGTTTAATAAATTACAGCATCGGTTATTGGGTTTGGTATGGGATTTACCCAAAAAATATATATATATGAAAGTAGTAAACTAATGATCGTGCTGTGTGCGCTGACTGCGCCCTGCCGATATTACCTCATGGACCTAACAAGTTGATGTTGTGATGGTGGCATTGTGAGACAGACCTGGAGAAAATGTATTAAGTTCCTCTGACTGTTCCTGTTGCTCCCCAAACTCCAAAGTCTATCGTTGTGGAATCTTTGTCCTTGTCCATCAGTGCTATTTCAGAGGAGACAGCTCATGTGAGGTTTCCTTTTACCATTAGTTTTCTTTTGTGGTCGTGCCAAAGATTTGGACCACATACCATAAACCTCCATGAAAAATAATACAACCCTTGAAGTTCTCTGTCTATAGTTTATATTGGGATTCCAAAACTTTGTTCCAATTGACCCGAGCATAACATCAGGACAAATGATCTTGGCATTTGCTAATGTGAGTTTATTCTTTTTATTGCAAGTAAATTCCTCTCTAGAAGACGACCTTGTTCCTGGAAGTGGTATTATTACTCTGGGTTCAACAGTACTGTGCTCATTTATGACGTCCAGATTTATTTTGCAACTTGAGATCACTCCAACAAGATGATGCCATTGTTCAGCTTGTTAGGTTATTCATATTAGGAACATTTCATTGCATTTGAATTGGATGCACAAATGTAATTCATACCTTCAATAATTCTTTTCCACGAACGGGTTAATGGGTCTGTTTCGAGAGCTACTCATTTTAAGAGCGTGTATTTCCTTTTTGTTGAGCGTGTAAAGAGGAATAATGATGCTAATTTGTAATGATAAGCCGCTAATGGATTCCAAGATTGGAGAGTTCCTCCATCGAGATGCCTAGAGAGATAAAAGGAGTTTGGCATTTTGGAGCTTGCAAAAGCCATACATCTCAAGCGAAGGTGCTTGCCTTGTTTTCTAAGAATGAATACACGAAAAGTTGAAGTTCTCATAACTAGGTTCGTGAAGAAGTTTCATCCATTTTTAAGGGGAAAAGAACAACGTAAAACTCTTTAAAAAGGAAAGACAACTTAAAAACGACAACTAAGGGAAAACAGATTATTCTCATAATCAGTATTTTTAAAAAAAGTTAATTTTACAGTTTTTTATAATCAATTTATTTGACAGTTTTTATACACAGACAAAAAACTAATTTAATGAAATAATCTAGCTTAAAAAAAACCGTTTGGTTCAACTTTTCAGAAATAAACGTTTTTTTTCATAACTTGATTCTAATAATAATAGGAAGCAAAACTTAATTGCTTCTACAGGTATCTATGGTTAACTTTTCAACAACAATACTGTAACCAATTCAAAGGACTGCTCCACAGATCTATCACAAACACTGCCATAGTGAAAAATGATTGAAATGGTTTTCTATGACTTGTTTGTGGGGTAGCTCTCTTACCTTCGCAGGATTCACCATCATTGTAATGGTGCTTTTATGCTTTATGGACCTCTTTCTTTTGATACGATCTATTTAGGCACTTACCCCATGGAAGACATTGCTCTCAGTTTTACAGTGGATTCTTTTCTATGCTCATGGAGTGTTTTTTAGTCACTTTCATCATTGCATGATATTCCGTCAAATGCAGCCCTAGTCCATGATTCACATTCCACATGATTCCTTCGTCACCGCAACTCTCCTTTTACAACAAGTCTTATGAGTAAAGTCTTTCGTATACAACAAGAAACGATAAAAATTCTTTCATGGTTGTTATATTAAAATCCTAAATATATAATATATTTATAGAACAAATACTGTTAGTTATGTTTTTTTTTTGTAAACGGTAATTAATTTATTTTTATAGAAAAATTCCAATCAGAGTATTGCAAAGTATTTCACCCAAAAACTATTACAAAAATGGTACCCCGTCACACAGTAGGTGACAACTAGCAAAAAATATAACAAGGAGTTAAGTTTTTAAGTTTGTAATGCCCACTGAAAAGAACACAGCCAATGAGATGCAGAATCAATTAACCAAAAGTTAATCATGGTTCGGAATAGCTGGAGTGCCAAAATCCGTCTCACTTTGAGAAACCAAAGTCTGCTCCACCTCTCTGCTCTGTTGGTATGCAGATATTGTCCTTAAATTTTCACTCTTTTCAAAACATTGGGGATTACTAGGAGCCAATAAACTATGCTCCACAACTCTATTATGCTGATAAGATAGTATTGCCCGTGTAGTTTTACTTTTTTCGAAACCTGTAGCCAAAGAGTCTACCCAACAGTAAAACAATGAAGAGATATCATTGGTAATCATTCCAAATCAACCAGAGAGTGATTTGAAAAGCCTATTGTTCCTTTCATTCCAAACCAACCAGAGAATAATTTGAAATAACAATGTCCAACCAGAATAAAATAGATCAATTTTAAAATGGAAAGTAGACAGAAATAAATCAGTAACACAAAAGTAACTAGGATTAACAGGGGATGCCAGGAGAGCAAATCTCGAAAGGTCCAGTGTCAAGGCATGTCATATTTCCCACTTTTTCAACACAGCCTTTTTCTCTTTCACACGGTAAGGCAGGACATGAAGGATAATAAATATGATTTGACTCGCCACTATTCACGAGGGATACAGAATGGCACCCGTCAGAATAAATCATGGGAAAATTATGCCCCACCCAAGAAAAACCCCATTATCAACGTTATAGTCATTGGAACACGAATAACTAGAGCCATGATTTAATTCTCTAGTGGGGTCGATAAATAATGCGTAATAGATGGAGGATAATAGGCAGTGTAATTCCACACTATATCAAGAGTGTTTTCTGCAAAGGCTGTATGCGTGTCAGTGCATAGGGATTCCCGCCTCAGCCGGTTGCCGAAACAGGAGTTCCGGCAAGAGCCTACCACCCTATCTAAGGTATAGGCCGGAGGAGCCGGAAGGGGTAAGAAACACCCTTCAGATACAAAGGCAAAAATCTCCCCCATACCCAGACCACGGACATCATCACAAGCATAACTTAGAGATTTCCCGGGCAAATCACAAATATTATCAGTTCTAACATCATCGTCACAAGCAAGACTGGAACCAGTCCTAACTTCTCTTGTATTTCTCCCAATGTCTGAAGTAAGTGAAGCCTATAATTTTTTGGGTTTCTAATAGAGCAATCCGACACTATTTCATCAAACACATAATAGGATCGAAGATTGATAAATCGACCAGAAATGAGAACCTTATATCAAAAGATAGAGTCCACAGAGATATTAGGGTAAAATCTGTTAACAGGCAGTAGTTTGGGGGAAGATACCGCAGAGATGCACATGTAAACAAATCTTCCCGAATCACTCCAGAAAATCACAGATCCAGTCGACAAAGTGTCGA
>JAMKQA010029877.1:0-20495 GCA_024699735.1 Posidonia australis
CTCAAGATAATAAGCTCCTTGATGCTTTGGAAGGGCTGAGGATATCTCTGGATGCAAGAAGAAAGCTAAGAACTCAAAGGGACAGCTGCAGAATTCTGATTGCAATTGTGTGTCTTGAACTTTCTAATCCCCTAAATGGCTACCTATAGGTGTCTATTTATAGGGAATTTCCAAAGGTAACTCATAGGAATGCAGGGAGCCTCGTAGACGAAAAGCCTGGAAGATTCCATGGCATATTCGTTGCTAGAGGTAACAGCCATGTGAGGTGGAAAGCCAGCAGCCCGCAACCTGCGAAATGGCTGGGCGCCTGGGATGTGCGTCGGGTATGTGCACCTGCAAGGTGTGCTAGGTAAATGTGCTAGCTAGGTGTGCTAGGGAGGTGTGCTAGCTAGGTGTGCTAGGTAAATGTGTTAGCTAGGTGCTCTCTCCTACCTATCGGGAGTTCCAGTTGGGCTGCGGACTTGCTATGGGCTTGGGGTTGGTTCAAGGGTCAGCCACATCCAAAGCAACATCTAGAGGATTATCAATGAGTCACCTCAAAATCAGGGTGTCTACAGATGGCATATCCAGTTTTGTTGCTATGTCGGCATGACCCTATCAAGTATCTATTTCAGAAGCCAGCATTGGTGGGCAGATGTATTAAATGGCAGGTAATGTTATCCCAATACGATATCACCTTTGTCACACAGAAATCCATGAAGGGACAAGCCATGGCGGATTATTTGGCCGACCTACCTTTGCCAGAATATCAGCCTTTGCAGACCCAATTCCCAGATGAAGATATATTGTTTGCAATGGGCGAGGAGGAGCTGAAAGGGCCTCAGAATGAGCATCAGTGGTGTCTGTACTTCGATGGTGCAGTCAATAAACGAGGAAAATGTATTGGTGCAGTTCTAGCAACACCACATGGACAGCTTATTCCCTTTGCAAGGAAGCTGACATTTGAATGCAGCAATAATGAAGCCGAATATGAGGCTTGTATTTTAGGCTTACAAGTGGCAAAGGACCAAGGCGCTTAAGAACTCCATGTATATGGCAACGCAATGCTGGTCATTTCACAAGTCAATGGCGACTAGAAGACAAAGGACCGGAAGCTCGTACTATATCATAAACTTTTAGTGAAATTGACAGAAGAATTTGAAGATGTCAAATTTTCCATCATGAAACGAGCTAATAATGCATATGCAGACGCTCTAGCAACTCTGGCATCATGGTTATCACTCCCAGAGGCACGGGCTATAGACATTTCAGTCACATGCATTGAACAGCCAGCACATTGTATGCATATCCAAGAGGCACCATCATCTGCTGAATTGCCTTGGTATAATGATGTTAAAGCTTTTCTGGAGTATGGCAGTTTCCCTCCAAGAATTTCCGCATCAGATAAGAAGACCCTGACACGATTAGCATCCAAATATGTGCTCGGGGTAGGGCAACTATACAGAAGGTTTTATAATGAGATGCTTCTCAGGTGCGTAGATAAAAAGGAGGCAGATATGCTAATGATGAAAGTCCACGCAGGCACCTGCGGTCCACATATGAATGGGGTTCTTCTAGCCAAGGAAATTATGCTACGGGGGTATTTCTGGTCCACCATGGAAACGGACTATTGCCACTTTGTCAGAAGATGCCATAATTGCCAGATACACGACAATTATATACATGCTCCCCCGCAACAGTTGCATAGCATGTCATCACCTTGGCCATTCTCTACCTAGGGAATTGATGTCATCTGGGCCATTCATCCAGCTGCATCCAATGGGCACTGTTATATCTTGGTTGCCATTGATTATTTCACAAAATGGGTCGAGGCGGCATCATACAAGATAGTCACAGTAGCTATCACAGAAAAAATCATCAAGAATAATATTGTCGTCAGATATGGGGTTCCATTTGCTATCATTTCTGACAACGAAACTAATTTCATAGCAAAAAGAGTTGAGGATTTCCTCCAAAGTTGCAAGATCAGGCATCACAGATCCTCCCCCTATCGACCTCAGATGAATGGGGTAGTAGAGTCGACTAATAAAAATCTAGTAAAAATCTTGAAGAAGATGGCCGAAACTCATAAAGATTGGCACGAGAAGCTGCCTTATGCATTATGGGCCTACAGGACTTCCATCCGGACGTCAACAGGAGCAACACCTTACTCTTTGGTGTATGGCATGGAGGCAGTCCTTCCCTTTGAAGTCAAGATTCCATCATTAAGAATCTTGAAGGAGGCTGAATTAGAAGAGGCTGAGTGGGTACAGGACCGTAATGTTCAGCTAGATCTAATTGATGAGCATAGACTGCAAGCTCTGCATCATGCCCAATGCTACCAGAAGAGAATGGCCCGGGCATATCAGAAGAAAGTCCGTCCTAGGAGCTTTGAACCAGGAGACTTGGTTTTGCGTGCCATTCATTTGCCCAATGCACGGGGAAAATTTAGGCCGGACCTTTTGTGGTTAAAGAGGCCCTGTCACGGGGTGCAGTCATTCTTGAAGGCATGGACCATACAGAGCAGTCAGAGCCTGTCAATACCTCCTACTTAAAGAAGTACTATCAGTGACTCTTAGTCAATCCTATGCCTTGCACCATGAGTCATGCATTTTCATGTTTTATTATTTTGCATTCTAGCACAACAGAAATCGTCTTCTGCACCTGTTCTTTCTGCATAGCATCATCATTGCCCGATGAGGAGAATCGGAAGCCTGCCTGCGTAAGACATGACAAGTCCTCCTCATGTACTACTACCCTAGAAGCTTAGGGTGTGAGAGAGAGATTTCAGAAAATGGGCTAAATGAACAAATCCCCACAGGACTTATATCTCCAGAGGGAGGAAAAAATGATAGGTCTAGAGAGAGTGTGAGCATTAAAGAAAAGATACACTGACTGTGGAGCATAAAAGAAAATAGGAAGACAGAAGCAGTAGATCGAAGCTAAGCTCTACTGAGAGAGGCATGTGAACAACCTTACTCCTACCATATAGCTTGGAGAGGAGTTGGAGCATGCACTTACTAAGCCCACATGATCAAAGGGACTAGCCACTCCTTCAGCACAAGGGAAATAGCAGCCACCCCCTCAGCCTAAGTGTATTTTACCTCCAAGCAGGAGTAGGGTAGGTTTAGCATGCCTATGAGGGACAAAAGAAAATGAATCCTTAAAAAAGTAGATATAGGGCCCCAAGAATTTCGCATGAGGCCCATAAATTTGAAGGAGAGCCACAAATAAACCTAAGTGCCTAGGTTAGTACCACATGAGTTGAGGGCAGTGTCACCTCCTACTGCAGGCAAAACAGGCTTCCTTGGCGCTGAGGGCACCAATATATCCTTTCTTTGCATTTGCATCTTTTGCACGGCATTTAGTTATTAGTTAAGCATATTTGCATTTACTTTGCAAGGCGTTTTTGTCGTATTTCAACCAGGGGCATGTCAGCTGCCTTGTTGGTCGTGGTATGGGCAAATAGGCATCTGGCTAAGGGCATGCTAGTCGCTTCTTTAATTGGAAGAATCTGAGACCGGGGGCGTGCCAGTTATTTAATCTTAAAAGCAGTTCTGGAAATACATGAGCAGATACAAGCAATGCAAAAGTGACATAAATTCTTATTGTGGTCCATCTCTAATACGTGTATTGCTAATCAATTCTGGGCCTTTTCGAACTGCTAGCCCCTGTGAATCTAGTGCCATTAGGAGGGAGCTCGCTCAGAGGCCATGTCTCTCGTATCTCGGCTTCATATTCCACCGTGCATCCGGAACCCTCAGTGATGGCAAGATCAGAAGACTTGACGCCAGCCTGTGTCTTACGGGCCAGTTCTGAAGTCGTTGCATTTGAGCCAACTATATACCTCTTGTACTGTTCAGGGCAAGGGCTTTGCTCAATAGAATCCTGGCAGAAGCCGAACTGGCAGAGGACCCGGACGGGATGATACTCCATGCCTCCTGAAAATCCCGGAAGAACCACGAGCCGCATATCCCTGGCATTGAGAAAGGCAGTAAAGGACCTCGATGCCGAGGATATAATACACCATGTTACTGAATCCTCATCAAGATTCCGTAGTCTGTTACACAACTCTTGCACCCCTGGGAGTGTCCTAGAATGGTGGGTACAGCTATAGGCTTCGAAAGGAGACGGCTGAGGGCGAAGAATCTTCATTCCCATATGGGCAGCAAACCAAACTTGGCAAAAAAGGAATCATGATTAAGGAAAGCACGGCAGAATATTAAAGTGTAAAATGGTTTGCTTACCTGCACTAGAGCACCGCATCCATGGAAATGACAGGAGTGCCTCAATGGCTGATCCAAACCAATATAGGTTTCAGCAAGAAGAACAGGAGCCAAATCAATCTGGCAGACCACTATCGCCCAAGTTATCTATGCCACCTCGATTGCCACAGTCATCCGGCCATGACTAAATATAAGCTCCCCGAGGAAGCGCAATACAAAGTTGTAAAGCCACAGGATGCCTAGAGATGAGCGGGCATTGATGATCTCATCAAAATAATCCAGGCGCACCATGGTTGTAGGTCCATCTCTGCAGACAAGTCTCTCCTCACAGACATCTCTAGCCACGCCCGTGAGTCGGCTCACAACATGAACATAGCTGTCATGGCAAGTAAAGACTGGAGGGGGCATGAATGGTGACAAGCTGTAGATCCGTCTGACTTCCTCCAAAGTCAAGGTCATCTCTACCTGTCCAAAGCGGAAAACATGCAAATCCAGTTTCCAAAATCGAGCCATGGCGCCCAACAAATGCCAGTTCACCTCCACCTTAGCTATACTCAGAAGGGAGGAGGAAATGCCCCAGTCCCGTAATTGTTCGCGATCAGCAGCTATCAGGGCATCAATACAGCCTCGTAAAGCATCAGAGCAGTGCTTTGGTGTCACCATGGTAGGATAACTCTGCAAGCACAGATTTGGACCAAATATGGCAGTAAAAAAGGGAGGCAGAACTTGACATCATTATCCAACAAAGTATAACGCAAAGAGGATATGCATAAATAAGAGGCATGTGCAAGATATCAAACCAGGAAAGAATCACAAAAGGCAAAAATCTGTAGCAAAGCACAATGAAGCCAACAAGGAATCAACAGAGAAATGGCAAAAGACATATATGCATACCATTGTGATGAAGACTCGCTGAACGCAAAGAAAAATCCAGAAGAAAGAATAGAAAATAGAAATCTACTGTTGTTTTTAAGAAAGGACGGCAGCCTCTCTCGCAGAACGTGAGTTTATATAGAAAAACAAAAAGGGGTTTTAGCAAAAAAGGGAAATCAGACTCGCCGTTTCTGGAGGCGCATCTGAAGAGCGCACCACGCTGGCGCCTGGAATGGTTGCCAAATCGATGCAATTTATTTTTTTAACCTGCACAGAAAGCCTACATATAGCATACATAAAACCCCAGAAGGGGGCACATCACAAGATCTGGATTTTATAGATTTTTAAAAAAGGTTACAATTTTCCACTATTCTTACAAAATTGGAATGAACTGCAAAATACAAAAGAAGCTATTCCTTGTCTGAATCTTCTTCGTCATATGCCGCCTTTTGGAAATATTCAGCCAGGAGTTGGGCGCCTCGATGGGTGATTCGACGCGACCACTAAGCAGCAGCAGCAGCCTGGGAGCAGGGAGCAGAATCACGGATTGCCTGGGTGACCTCAGTGTCTGAGCGGTCCTCCTCAGATGCCTCCATGGTAAAATCCCTGCTACTGGCCACATTCACCTCCTGGGCTGGGAAATCTTGCTGCAATATCAAAGTTTTATGTTAGCAGTCAGAATTATAAAGGAAAATATGCAGTAAATGAAATAGGAAGGGAAACATACCCAGATGATGTTACGCCAACGCAGCTCTTGCAAAATGACAGATATGTCAGGCATGCTTTAAGCTGAAAGTGGTAATCTGCAAGATAGAAATCTTACCCTCTTCCGGCAGATGTCAGCATAAAAGGTGCCAAATTGTTCCTCAAAGCCCTATGAATTATGACAGATGTCAGACTTATAATTCATATATCAGCAATATTAAGCAGAAACGATAATTACATACATTGGCCCAGTCGGAGGCATACCACATCCCACGCTGGCTATCCCGCACTGCCTCCTCAAATATATATGGCTTCCCCACACGCCTGTACCAAGCCAGGTAGTCAGTGTAGTTGACTTCTCGAAGGACGTGTCTGTCCTGAGAAGCCACAGCTGCTGCATGCCGGCTTCTAGCAACTGAGCAAGTCGTAGCCGGACGATCCATGTTAGAAGGAGGAGGGGCAAGAATGCAGAACTCGTTCAGGAACTGATGTCGCACGCACCCTGGTAGGAAGTAGGCCGTCTTTTTCATGTAATAAAACTTCACCTGCTTGTCCCTAAGAACACGGCCAGAGTTCAGGGGAGCCCAGTTAAAGCCATCGTATCTGGAGAACAAGCGCAGATGAACCTGTTGTGAAGCATGGAAAGTATATATTAGTAATCAAAGCAAGCATTAAAAGGATACAACATAAAAGAAGAGAAACTTACATCTTCGAGTTCTACTAGGTCCAGCAGATACCGGTAGGACTCGTAACTATAGACACCAGCAGCAGCCCGATGGTCTGGCTCGACCCACTGGCGGGGAAGGGGCAGGAGCTTATCCCGAAGGCGGCCGAAACTATGCCCCCAGCTGATATGCTCCATGATCCAATACTGGAGATGGCAGGCAGAAGTCAGTATACCAAATATTAAGCATACAGATATTTTATAATGAAAGCAAATACTTACAGTCAACAGGGGGTACAACCCCACATAAGAGCGGTGCCCAAGCTTAACCACATTGTCAAGCCCTCAGATCAGCTAGGTATAGCTAGCGTCGGCCCAGTCATAATGATCTAGATGCTCCAGATTGGTTAAATATGCTATCCAATCGGCATGGATGCAATAAGCAGAAGAATCACAGAACATCATGGCCAGAAATTCCAACAGAAAATGCATCAACACAAAGTCTGCCTCCTCGCTGTCGGGCTCGGGGTTGGGCCAGAATTTGTCCCACTCTCTCAGCCATCCTATTGTGATCATATATTTCCCCTGAGGTGGCTTTGGAGGAACACGGCCTAAGTGTACGGGAGCGAGATGCATACCGTGAGTGGTCTCACCTATGATAGGCTCGTCACCAAAGGGAAGACCCATCAACAGAGCCCACTAGTCAGGCAGGACGGTCAGCTCGCCGAATGGAAAATGGAAAGTGTGCATCTCAAATCTCCACCTTTCCACCAAAGCCCTGAAAACGTTATAATGGCCGTGAATGATGGGTATGCGCAGCAAACCTCCGAATAGGGAGCGGTATAGGAGGAAATCCTGCAGAAAATCTGGTAGACGGTGGAAGTGATCAAGCATCGGACCCCAGTGGCATCGCATGATCCGATTTGCATCCCCCTCCTGAAATGTCAAAAACAAAGTTAACGCCAAGTCAGAAAGCAATTTATAATGATAAAACATCTTAAAGCCAAGAAATTACCCCGAAATCTGGACCCTCACAGATGTGATGGTCGCTCAGCAACCGCCCCTCGAAATTACCCGATTCCTGAAATGCATGAGTCAGATAAAGCACCAGATTTATATGCACATTTACTTCCAGTTTGGGCTTACCTCGGTAGGGACGGCAGGAGTCGAGCCACTAGAGGCACGTGTCCTCGAGGAACTACCTCGCCGCCGGGAACGAGAACTGGAAGGCATGTCTCGCGAGGATTGTGGGGTCCCCTCCTAGGGAACTGGATCATCCTACAAAAGTGAAAATATTACATGAAAACAGAAAGCAAGAAGGGCACATGGAATCCAAGGAAAAGTCAAATATTGCATTGTAGTCAAAAACAAGCATGATAGCAAGGTGCATGGCATTTAAATAAAGCCTATGGCAAATGGCGGAAAAAAAGAAGCATACAGTTGCAGTTCAGTATTTGATTGTTAAATTTGTAAAAATGAAAGGCTATGAAGTGGTCTAGCAATATGATGCAAAGCAGTTAGCAATAAAAATCAGAGATAGCATGGATAGCAGTATGGCATAAACAAGCAACAAAAATGTGCCCGAACCCATCGAGCCTCATAGCCAACCCATCTCCAGCTCGCCACCGCGTGGCTTCTACTGCGCAGCCCAGTCTGCCAGCCACTGCTCAATCATATGGACTCATCGGCCAACTAGAGTCAGCACTACAACCCGCCAGAATCCACCTCCCGCCGAGCTACTCCGGTACAAACCATCGGCAGCCTGCACCATTATTCCGACCCGCCACCGTGCGGCTATGACCACTAAAACCTACCCTCGGGCAGCCCAAGCCAGCCTGTTCGTCGTTGCCACCGCGACCCATACTCCCCCGGCGTTTCAACCGTCGACCCCAAGCCACAAACTCCCGAAGTCGCTCCTTTGCCCATTGGAGCACATCCAGTCGTCGACCCCCCAAAACAAGAGGGGAATGCAAGCACACGAAATGGAGATCAAGAGGAAAAGGAAATACCTCTGTCGACGAGCCTCTGTCCAGCCAATCTTGGAGGGTACGGTCCATGCCGCCGCCGACCATATCCCGCCGCAACCAGCCGTTGCACCTTCGCCGATCCCTCGCCGCACCTCACCGACGCGCCTCAAGCACGCACCAGCCGAGAGCACCCCGTCGGCGCACCTCTTGTGCGCCACTACCGTGAAGGGGAAATGGAGAGAGGAATGGAGGAGATGAAGAGTGAATGGGTTTCTTATGAGGAGGAAGAATTGGGGAAGAAGAAGAAGAGTCATGCACACTAAAAGAGAAAATAAAGAATATGTGTGCATAAGTGTTGCATTGAAAAGAAATATCAACTAGACATGATAGCAGAACAAGGTAAAAGGCCAAGCAACATGAGCCCCCTTGCATTCCTTGCAGCAGAGAGAAATGAAAATATTTCTTGGCAATTATGGTAGTTATTTAGTGGGACCCACGTGTGAAATAAATCAGTGTTCAGAATGCAAAATGGCCGTGACAATTGCATTTCAACCCCTAGCATCGCACAGCTTATGCACCAAAAGCAGGATGTACGATGAGAAGTATATGGCCCACAAAATGCACTACATGGGGTAATTTGCAGAAAACCCCCTATGTTTCGCAAATTTGCAAATCAGCCTACAAGGGACGTGGGAAGTCTAATTTGAAGCAAACATTTGTTGATATATAGCAGAATCTCAAATGTCACAGAACAATGACAGTATAGCGATTAAAGATAGTCATGGTTGGGCAGTTAACAATAAAGCCCTAAATTTGTGGATATTTGCAAATATGTCCTCACCTTTTGAAAATTGCTGCAAACAAGAGATTTGAACATGCATCTCGGCAAGAGTGCCAGTCTCCGCACCGCAGCCTCGGCAATCAGCATATTGCAGTTCCTTCCTGGGGGATAACCCAGGGGTCATCGCATTGTTTTCGGGGATCTCCTTCTGAGCAGATGAGAACCTTATACCCCTTTTGGATTTTCGCAGGCGCAAAATCCAGCTTGTTGACTTTGACCGGTCGGTCATGGTCCTCCGCCCCTTTTGGATTTTCGTGGGCACGGAATCCAGCTTGTTGACTTTGATCGAGCGGTCAAGGTCCTTTGCCCCTTTTGGATTTTTACGGGCGCGAAATCCAGCTTGTTGATCTTGACCGGGCGGTCAAGGTCCTTTGCCCCTTTTGGATTTTTGCGGGCGCGAAATCCACCTTGCTGGCTTTGACCGAGGGGTCAAATGTCCTTTGTCTCTCCTGGACTTTCGCGAGTGTGGAATCCAGCTCCTTGACTTTGACCGGGCGGTTAAAGTCCTTGGTTTCTCGGATTTCCTTGGGCAGGAAATCCTGTGGCTTGACTTTTTGACCTGATGGTCAAGGTCCCTAGCCCCTTTCTCGGATTTCCTTGGGTAGGAAATCTTGTTGCTTGACCTTTTGACCTGATGGTCAAGGTCCTTAGCCCCTTTCTCGGATTTCCATGGGCAGGAAATCCTGTGGCTTGACCTTTTGACCTGATGGTCAAGGTCCCTAGCCCCTTTCTCGGATTTCCTTGGGCAGGAAATCCTGTGGCTTGACCTTTTGACCTGATGGTCAAGGTCCTTAGCCCCTTTCTTGGATTTTCCTGGGCAAGAAATCCAGCTGCTTGACCTTTTGACCAGGCGGTCGAGGTCCTTGTCCTTTCTCTTTTGGGTTTTCATGGGCACGGAATCCAGTTGGTTGACCCTCTAACCGGGCGGTCGAGGTCCTTTTGTTTCTCTTCTGTTTTGGGTTTTCGCGGGCACAAAATCTCTTTGTTTGCCCTTGGTCCGTGCGAACAGGGCCTTGTTTTGCTTGACAAATGGTATGTTTGTCATGCCCCCCTTTTTCCTTGGGCTAGTATCCCCAACTACTCGGTTGACAACCGTCACACTGTCAGGCGGCCGGGTTGACAAGACTTGATTGGCATGTCATATCCCGTCTCTTAGGATGATAACCTCATAATTCGGCTGATGAGTCCGACAACTTGTCATTTTCCTGCCCGTGGTTTCCTCTGTGCGTAGGATTTCTTTATCTTTTGTTTCAGCATCGCATCATCTTGCAAGCACCCATTCTTGTGTTAGCAACAGCTTCGCATCGACCTTCAGCATCGGCTCTTGCATGGGCATCTCGCATTAGCATCACATCCCCAGCATTTAGATCAGTAGTTGCACACATTTTTGCATTTGCATTCGCATTAGCAACAAGTCATGACTTTTGGTGCATCCGCCGGATAAGTGACTTACTGCCTACAACAAACACCATCCTTCTGTAACCTCAAAATGGGGGTATCTTATCAACCTTGAGCATCGGTCTCGGTTCCCTTCGTCCCTCGACCTCGCTCAGGGAGGGGCATTTGTAGACACCTCGATTTTGAGGTGACCCATGGATGAGCTTTCCAGTTGTTGCTTTTGATGTGGCTAACCCTTGAACCAATCCTAAACCCATAGAGAGCCCGCAGCCCAACTAGGAATCCGGATAGGTAGGAAAGAGCACTTAGCTAGCACATCTACCTAGCACACCTAGCTAGCACATCTACCTAGCACACCTAGCTAGCACATCTACCTAGAGCACCTAGCTAGCACATCAACCAAGCACACCTAGGAGGCGCACATGCCAGGCACACATACTCGACGCACATATCAAGCGCCCAGTCATTTCTCAGGCTGCGGGCCGCAGGCTTTCCACCTCCCATGGCTGTTATTTCTACCAGCGAATATGCCATGGAATCTTCCAAGCTTTTCGTCTACGAGGCACCTTGTTTTCCTAGGAGTTACCCATGGGAAATCCCTATAAATAGACCCCATAGGCCACCATTTGAAGGGTCTGAATCATCTTGAAAGATAACCTTATCCAGAATTCTGCAAACACCCACTTGCACTCGAGTTTTTCCTCTTGCATCTAGAGGTATTCCCAACCCTACCAAAGCATCTGGGAGCTTATTATCTTGGGTCTTTCTTTTCTTCCTTGAAGGAACATCCACCTCGGACAAGGTAGGCCCTTTATCTTTCAAATAACCTCTTGTTCTTTTACAATGGGATAGCATGCTATTAGCTCCATGATAGGTCTGATTCTTTTTATATCACCATGAGGATTTTGCTCTAATTTATTTATCCTTTTTGCAAGATACCCTGCATGTAAATCTATGCTTTGATTATAGCATTTTT
Organism: Posidonia australis; assembly: GCA_024699735.1. NCBI lineage: Eukaryota > Viridiplantae > Streptophyta > Magnoliopsida > Alismatales > Posidoniaceae > Posidonia > Posidonia australis. Next base: position 11,630 of record JAMKQA010029877.1, read on the forward strand.
AGTTTATTTCTAGTGAACACTGCATTACTTGCATGAGCAATATTTTCTTCATTATGTTCTTGATGTAGTCACTCGCATGAGCAATCTTTTGTTTATTATGTTCTTGATGTAGTCACTTGCATGAGCATTCTTTTCTTTATCATGTTCTTGATATGATCATGGTTATAGCATGTCATGTTGGGTCTTTCGTTCCATGCTTGAATCTTTTGCATGAACCCACTAATCATCATGTTCTAATAAGATAGCAATGATCCGATGCATTCCATCATGCTCTTAACACTCGCATGAATCAACCTGCATTAGCATAAATCACCAATCTTCTTTCTAGGTCAAGTTCTAGATCAGATTGCAGTCTGATCTAGATTTTTTTGGGGAGCACCTATATGGTGCACCAGAGCGGCGCACTTGTCCAGCACCCCACTCTGGCACCCCATGCAGGAGCACCAGACTGATCAGAGAGAAGAACATTCATTTTTGCATATCTGTTTGCATGATTTTCTGAATGTTTTTTAGCCCAATTCTTTTACTGCTTGCTCTTTATATTCTATGGTTTTGCACGCATTTGTTTTCGATTTTAAAAGCAAGATTGTTTTCTAGTTTTTTTCTCCCTTTTGATAGTCAGTCCTTGGTCAAAATCTGGTAGGATAGTTGCACCTTACTCCAACATGGAGAGCCTTGTGCATCAGCCCTTGATCCAGTAACATGGCTGAGTCCTGCATCTTCCATTTAGCATGTGGTCTTGTGTGAGGCAATCAGCCCTTGAGCACAAGATCCATAGATATTGCATTTGCATTTCTTTCGCTTTTAAGGCATGTTCTTCGAGTTTTGTGAAAGGTTTTATATGGCATGACTTTTCAGAGTGCGTTTTCACACGATTTGGCATAGTATGAATTACTATTTTCCCTCAGCACATCTCTCTGGCCCACATAGAAGCACCTAGGTGGCGCATCAGATTGATGCACTAGTTTGACGCACCTAACAGGCGCATCCGCCTGTTTTCAGTAGCACACAACAGATCTTCATATGACTTTTAGCATGCATTCTCGATTTGTTTTGTTTCTGGGTTTTCCTGGTTTTCTTCCTTGATACATTAGGAAGGCATAGCTCAGTTTTCAACCTTTTCCTTGCATTTTAGGTTGCATTTGGCATGTAGCAAAGCAAGGATGATAAATCTCTCAAAATACTAGATCCTTGACCTTATTTATGCAATATCTTTGCATCAACCCTTGACCCGATATAAGAGCGATATTTCTGAGCATTAGGACACACTCCTGCATATCATGCACCCGTATTTTAGACTCCACACACATTAGCTTGGCATGGCATATCACCCTCGGGCGTATAGCAAAGGCTGAAAAGCCGATATTTCATAAGCAAAAGAGAAACCAATAGAAGACCGATTTATCGGGTGCACGAGGGTGCCTAATACCTTCCTCGTGCGTAACAGGGATCCTTACCCATATTTTCTGGTTTTTGACCTACTTTTCCATTGCATAATTTGCATGTTTTATATGGTTTTCCTTGTCTTCCATTTTAATAGACTAGGTGGCGACTCCTTCATTTGCATATTTATTTTTATTGTTTTTGTCGTGACTTTGCCGATCCCTCGTGGATTTTGGCCTATTGCGTCGAAATCATTCGAGGCTGTCGTCGGCATGGTTACAGTATCCCAGAAGAAAAAGCCTTTAACCCCTTTGCCAAAGGAACCCAACAAGTTGAGAGGACATAGGTTTAATTAAGCCATTGATTAACCACTTTAACAAATAAAACTTGTGTTCTGTCTAAAACCTTCTTGATTAATTAGACTTGTTTGACGTGCCTTCTGTCTTGGACGGATTTTGGTTGCTGGGACAGACAAATGTTTAAGCTGCCTGTCGGACCAGTGCCTGTCTCCGTCACCCATCCTATTGACGACGATATTTGACGCCACTACATATGGCGACATCAGGCAAACAATGCACTGTGTGCCTTGGTTTCAGGGTGGTTTGGCCTTCAATTGAATAACAGGTTGCAAGAAGATTCTGAAACAGTTTTGATTACTGCAAGCTCTCTCGCACTTTGTTTGCATCAAGAGTTGTAATTTTCCTCTTTCTTAGAACATTTGTAATAGGTTAAAAGTAACAAAGAGTCTGTAATCTTTTCTCATTGAAACTTGTAATAACCTCGCAAAGAAGAACCACAAGGGAAGTTGATTGGTGCTATCAAGGGTCCAACAAGAGTGGTTGCGCTCCTACATCGATCCTCTCAACATGCCAACCGTAGAGGTGACAACTGTCGTAACATCTTCAGTCCAGGTTGACAGCCTCGGAACCTAGCATGAGTTCCTCTTCGATCCCTTGACCTCCAACGTCGAGCAACAGGGTACACCAAGGATCGTCCAGTAACGAGGTCGCCAAAAGTTTCCCCACGTATTTATACCTTAAAACTACTCCATTGAGGGCTCTACCTCTACGGTTTCTGCATCAGATACAAAACAGTTTGCTGGGATGGTCGGAAATACACAAAGCCCACTATCACATGGATCTCCCCTTCTAAACCCCCAATGCCTGCTGACTATGCCCACACTGTCCACTCTAGGGAGCATTCATACAGTGCCACCCAGTCCCACCATCAACTTCCCCAACCAAAGTCCACTAACACCATATGCTATCACACCCATCTATCCCTCCACTCAGCAAATCCCTCAGCCACCAATGAGCCACATTCCGCACTACTTAGGGGCAACCCAACTACCTGCATCACCCGCAATGCAACCTTACTACTCTCTAGCTCAACATGCACCTTTCCCTCTACAATACAATATCCCCTAGCAATACCAACCCCAACAGACTCAGGGGTACCAGATCCATGAGCAACCAGCCATTCCGAGCCCAGACATCAAGCACCTCATCTCTGAAGCATTGGCAGACGTAGGAGTAACATCAAAGGCGCCCATCGGCTTTGACACTTCTAAGTTCCCTCACCTCAACTTACCTCTAGGATTCAAGCTGTCGAAGATGAGGAAATATGATGGGACTGATGATCCAAGAAACCACCTTGCCATGTTCACTATGGATGCACTCCCATATAGACATGACCAGGGGCTTATGGTCTATCTCTTCTTCAAAACACTAGAAGGTGATGCTTTGAAGTGGTTTGACACCCTCATTGTCTACGATCCCTGGGACTTCAAGACTGTGGAAGAAAGGTTCCTTAACCAGTACAGTTACCACATATCATACAAGCCAACCATTGGAGACCTTGCCATGAAGATGAAGTCGAATGAAGATTTCATCACCTTCGTAAGCAAGTGGAAGGACATGGCGGTCAAGTTAGAAAGCTATATACCAGAGAGCCAGGTTGTGGACATCGTCTCTAGAAACACTACAGGGGCTCTCAAGGTAGGCCTGCTAATGGGAGACTTCCACACATATCCTTAGCTCTACCAGCATGCTGCAAAGGACCTTCATAACAAGGACAATCTGCCATTCCTAGAATCAAAAGAAAAGGGCAAGAGGAAGACTGTTGGACACATTGTAGAAGGAATCATTGGTAGTATGGCACAAGTTTCAATGTAGCAAGGGCAGAAAGGACGAAAGAGTCGCCAAAACCAATAATGGCACCCAGAGCAGTATCAAAACCAATCTGGCCAATATCAGGAGCCCTCAACACAGGACCAACAGTAGTGCCAGCTACCCCCACAATCTCAGCAATATCAGCAAATGCCAACTTACTCCGTATACATGCAGCAGGGAAAACCTACTAATCATTACGGGGGCAACAATAAAGACAACAGCAGGTCCAACAACAGGGTCAACAACAAAGGTTGTAGCAAGGGCAATAGTAGAGGAACTATAACAACATTCCTCCTCCACCTAATTATAGGGGCCCAAAGTGGTAAAGCTATCCACCACTCCCTGAAGCACTCAGCAACGTATTCAGAATGTTAGTCGAAAGCGAGGATCTGCAGCAACCAATGCCTAAGCCAAATGCTCCCAACATCAACATGTCCACATACTGGCCATACCACCAGAAGAATGGACTTACCCTAGAAGAGTGCTTCATGATAAAAGATAAGATATATGATCTAAATGACAAAGGAGAGATTTTATAGCCAACCTTCAGGGAAAGACTGAAGGCAACTCGAGGGGAATAGCCTAGAATGCAGATACATCAAAACCCCATGCCTAATCATGTTGTGGCCCATGTGCAAGCTGAGCATAGGCAATTTGTAGCTCAAAACGAAGTTGTGACCCTTTTGCTCGTAGAAGCCAACCTAGATCTAGGGCCACTGGCTGTAGAAGGAGAAGACCAAGAAACACCAGCAATGCTAGTGCAGGAAGTTTGGGCAAATGAAGAGTGGAAACTCCAAACAAACAATACAAAGGATGGCCAACGAAATGCAAACGAGCTTGCAAATGACCTCACCCTCCTGGATTACTTCAACTTCCTTCCTAACACTGAACAACAGCCATCTGACAATCTAGATGATAAAAATCCCTTCATGGTGGCTAGAGCAATTATCGAGGGTTTTGAGAAAAGGAATATCATCTTCAGAGACATAGAACTCCCACCACCAAAAAAACGCTCTCACCCACTGATCATCTCTGTTGATGTCAATGTTTACCCCCTCACAGGAGTGCTTGTTGATACTAGGGCTAACCAAAGCATTTGTGCCATGTCTACCCTTGACTACTTAGGCATTGAGCAAGATGAGATCATGGAACATCGCTTCATGTGCACGGCCTATGACAGAACCCAAAGAGAAGCAATCGACATAGTACAACTGGACATCACCATCAGCCTCCTCACTGGCACTACCACGGTCATCGTCATGGAACAAGACTTGGCTAAACCATTAATATTGGGGAGGTCATGGCTCGCGGAGATCCAAGCGGTCACCTCACTGGTGCATCAACTCCTAAAGTTCAAGCATCAGGGGAAAATAATCACTATCTAGGCTGATCATGATGTAGATCAAGGGATAACTTGGGCCCAAGGTCCACCCGAGCCCAATAGTGGAAGATTGTCAATGGGTGGCCAGTCAAAGGGTGCATTGACAACGATTACTGGTAGGAGGAAATGCCCAAATTCTAGGGGTTCCATGACTTAACAAAAAGAAGTTTTGCACATGGGTACATTCAACCACCTTACAGAATCTCTACCCAACCAAGCCCATCGCTGTTACACCAAGGACATATCAAGAGCCAAGGACAATCTCTGCTAAGAAGGCCATCGTCACTGATCAGACATGCTTAGGCTAGCAAAGGACACCATCAAGTGCAACAAGCTCCCATCACCAGGACAGGCTGAATCTCTAATCAAGTCGCACCACCCCTAGTCATCACTGAAAGGGTCTTGCCTCCTCCGTGGTTAGAATTCGATGCTCCCAAACGAGTAGAAGGAGAATTCGAGATCCTGGAGCATTTGAAGAAGACACAGGCGAGGATCTCTATCTATGAGTTGATCAAGGCTTCTGAGCAACATTGGAACATCTTGATGGAAGTGTTGAAGAAAGCTCAAGTACCAGAAGACATGCCAGCAGAGTCACTCACAGTAGCTGCAATTGCTACCTTTATAGAACCCACTTTGTTTTTCACTGATTCTGAACTAGCTCCTCCTAAAAGAACTTTACCTTTGAGTGTCACTGTAATGATAAACAATTTTAAACTTTTTGGTGTATAAGTAGATACAAGGGAAACTCTGAATGTGTGCTCTCTCGAGACATTTAAACTAATCGGGCTTAAAGAGGCCCAGCTATGCCCAACTTCCCTAATAGTATCGGGGTATGATAACAACAAGATGATGGCTTAGGGCAAGATAAGTGTCAAAGTCACCATTGGCCCAATGGAATCTGATACTGAACTAATAGTAGTGGATGCACCTATCTCTTATCGACTCATCGTAGGGCGTCAATGGATTGAAGAAATCAAGGCAGTCACTTCCCCACGCCATCAGTGTATCAAATTGCCCAATCAAGGGAAAATAATTAAGATCATGGGTGATGAGCCAATGGAAATAAAAGCGCATCTTGTCACAGTGCCAACTACCACACTAGCACTGGCGCTCGCTCCTTCGAGAAGTGGTTCAGCCACCAAGGCTATGGAAAACATGAAACTGATCTTCACTCCACGAAGCCTAAGTGTGACCCCCTCTCCTCTCCCAGAGTACATGAGAAAATCATGGGAACTTCGCCTCCGAATAGGCTACACCCCTAAAACAGGACTAGGGTGGCAAAAGCAACGAATGAAGAATGCACTCGAGGCACCAGAGGAGCACAATGGCATAGGACTAGCGTACCCATGGCACCGATCAGAAGACCTCACCATGCTAATGACCTAGTCACTGTCACGCCACTTCATCTCAATGGGACTTTAATTCAAGGATAGCCTCATCTTAAAGAAGACTGCCAACTCATAAGCACCACTTCGACCAATAGCCCAAGCTCCCGGTCTCCTCCCCAGCTCTCCAAAAGATCCCCCACCATCACTGGAAGAAACCCTTTCTGGATCTCTAGAATCTTCCCAACTCTCTTCACAAGAAGTCACCAACGTCACTCTCCTGACTCCCAACACTCTTTCTAGCCCTTCGGAAGTTCCTCCGTCTCCTCCAGAAGGGACCTCCGAAGCACCACCTAGCTGTCCAAAGATTCCCCCACTACCGATCATTGCAGCCAACGACTCCAAAGCACCTACTGATGACGCTCTCGACATTAGCGACCTCAGCACTCTCTTCAACAACCTCAAGCCTTGCCCCTCACAGTAAGAAGGGGTCAGGGCGACCCGCTAAGCCAATGGCGAAGCACCTCCAACGAGGAGGCAAACCTAGGGGAAATCCCCCTAACTTTGTAAATAATTTCTTTCTTGTACTTAATTCTTGCATTTTATTCTCATACAATTTACTTTTTAGCAATTTATTTCATAGCTTAGACAATAAAGGAGAAGGAAGTCAAGGATATGGCTTAGGAAGCCTAACTACCGCTATGTCCTCACAAAGGGTATCTAACGAGCCTAATGAGTGTGTAGGCCAAAAGAGAAGGGAGTCGGTGTAGACACCCCGATTTTGAGGTGACTCATTGATGAGACTCCAGATGTTGCTTTGGATGTGGCTAGCCCTTGAATCCCATTAGCCAGACCAATCCTAAGCCTATAGCAAGCCTGCAACCCAACTAGAACTCCCATAGGTAGGAGAGAGCACCTAGCTAGCACACCTCCCTAGCACACCTAGCTAGCACATTTCCCTAGCACACCTAGCTAGCACACCTCTCTAGCATATTTCCCTAGCACACCTCTCTAGCACATCTAGCAAGCACACCTCTCTAGCACACCTAGCTAGCACATCTCCCTAGCACATTTAGCCAGCACTTTTACCTAGCGCACCTAGCAGGCGCACATGCCAGGCGCACCTACCTGACGCACATAGCTGACGCACATCCCAAGCGCGCAGCCACTTCGCAGGCTGCGGGCTGCTGGCTTTCCACCTCCCTTGGCTGTTACCTCTAGCGACGGATATGCCATGGAATATTCCAGGCTTTTCGTCTACGAGGCTCCCTGTCTTCCCATGAGTTACCCATGAGAAAATCCTATATAAGGACACCCATAGGCAACCATGAAGAGAGGTTAGAAATCCTGAGCAGAAGTTAGAAACCCAGAATTCTGCTATTCTGTTCTGAGCCAGCTTCCTGCACGAGTGTCACCTTCTTTCTAGCAGCTTATTTTCGTTCTCTGGAGCACTCCTCACGTCCTAAAGCCTCCTTGGTCCTTCCAAAGCAACAAGGATCTCTTTATTTTTGATACTTCAAGAAGGAACATCTTGAGAGGTAGGCGCACTACCTCTTCTTTCTCTTTTGAATCTCATTTCAGAATCATGATAAAACATGCTTGAAATCGTATATGGTGATCTGATTTGTCTGTGTTTTTATAAAGTTTTATGATAAACATGCTTGCTCTTTATGCAAAATAATCTCCATGCAAATCTATACATTTGATTCTAGTGTAAAATCTGCATGAGCTATCTTTTTTTACTGTTTCCTTACACAGCATTTTGCCATATATGTTTTGCATAGAAAGATATGCGTATGATCATCATTTACATGCATTCTGATTGCATTCATCTAGAACATGTCTATGCTTTGGTATTTTGCATGTTTTCATACATGAACCCATTAACTTGTTTTAATTCTAAATGCATGATTTACATGATGACTCTCGATCGTGTGCATCCCTACCATATTTCCAGTTCTTAATAAAGGCATGAACCCATTTGCATTAGCATGAATAGCCCTAAATCTCTGCTGGGGTGGATTCTGGATCAGATTGCAGTCTGATCCAGACTCCCTGGGGCACACCATTTAGGCGCACCCAACCAGCGCATCCATCTGGCGCACCAAGCTGGCGCTCCAGACTGGCCAGAGATCAGAGCACTCGCATTGCATCGTTGCTTGCATGACTTTATCGCAGGGTTTTGAGCTTGTTTCTTTTATGACTGATTCTCTGATGTGCCAAGATATCACCTACATGTTTTCAGCTTTTGATCATATTGTTTTCCATCTGTTTTCCTCGTTTTATTATTCAGTTCCAGGCTGAATCTAGTAGGCCGATTGCACCTTACTCCTTTGAGGAGAACCAAGTGCATTGCCCCATGATCCAATGGCCTGGCTGAATCGTGCATCTTTCATCTAGCTTAAATAGGATGGATCTTGTGTGAGGCTACTGGCCCTTGAGCACAAGCTCCATTATCGTTGCATTTGCATCTCTAGCACTTTTAAAGCATGGGTTTTCTAAGTTTTACAGAATGATTTCTACTGCATACTTTTCCAGAGTGCATTCTCTGATGTTTTGGTTTTGTGTGGCTTTCTGTTTTTGCCTTAGCATACTTTACTGGACCA
>JAMKQA010029878.1:0-13488 GCA_024699735.1 Posidonia australis
GCCGTGCCGGGCCCAGGGTCTGCTGCGCCCGGCCCGACCCGATTTCCATGTCTAGGTGGGGGGAGAGATCTGAACAGAAACGAAGAGGAAGAGAACCGCAACAGAGGAGGAGGGTCGTCGAAGTTGCAAACGGAGAAACACCCACGAAATCGGAAGAGGGAGAGCCTGACAGACCCCCATTCGAGCCCCAGAAACCTGGCCATCTTCCCCACATCCAGACCACCTCCTCCAATCCCTTTGCAACCCAGAAACCCTGATCGTCGTTGCCAGAGCAGCCCACCGGAGAAGGAGGCCTGCCGTCGAGTATCGCCGGAGACAACCGAAACGCCACACCAGCCAATCCCTTGTCTATTTTATTTTGAATTATTGTCTGTAGTCCTGCCTGGCACATTCTAGGCCTCCACTCATGCCTCACCGGAGTCCCCACCTCTCTGTATCGCCTCCCCTTCCGTCTCCAGTGGTGGGTTCTCCACCATCGGCGACGTCATGAGCCCCCTAGTCTGGAGAGGCCCCACGGGCCTTCCCACTCCCTTCCTCTTCCTCCTCTCAAGGCCATGGCACTCGAGGGAGGGTTCTCTGGCCTCCCGTGGCCAGGGGAGGAATCACCGTCGCCACAGCAACCTCGTTGTCGCAATGCGTCGGTGATCCCTGTCGCATAGCTGTTGGAGGCCTCCGGAGGTCCCCGCCGCTATTGGCCACACTCAGGGGCTCTGCCATATCACCACGAGCCCCCCGTGCAGACCCGACACCGCTCTAGCCCCGGGATGACCGCCGGAATGCCACCGCCGCTGCGGCTCCCCTGTCATCGTCGACCGACGTCGACGGAACGCCGTGGCCCCCCCGAAGCACCACCGTAGCCCTCGCGCGCTCCCCTGATGATCTTCAAGCCTCCACGAGCCCCAGAAGACACTTGCCCCAAGCCTGAAGCCTCCTTTTGCCGCTGGAAGATTCGCCAAGGTCCCCTTGAGCCTCTCCGATCGCCGCCACCCCCAACCACAGCCTCTAGACCCGCCTACGTGGGCCTTGCCGTCGTCGGAGACGAAGGTCGGCAAGGGAGGTCGACGGCGCACTACGACCGTCGAGGGCTCGATCCACTCCAGTGGATCTTCCCCGTGCCTCCTCCTCATGCTTATCCCCCTCTCTGATCTCCAATCAAGCCCTTGGAGCCGTTGCCGCCGGCGATCTTCGAATCACCGGCAGCAGCCCCCCTTATTTTATTGTATTTAAGTTTTTTTATTCTAAAATACTTTAGTTTTTAATAACTACATTTAAGTCCTTATTTAATTACTTTTAGGTCCTTTTTTTACATTTAGGTCCTTCATACATTTTTCATAAATGTTTCGAATAATGTTTTTGACTGGAAATATTACATTACATACCCTGAACTTTTAAGCAACGTTTTTTGAGTTCAAAACTTTAATAAAAAGCCCTCTGGAGTTTATAAAACATGTTTAAAATTGCATTTGAGTCCCTATGCTTTCTTAAAATCATTCTAGAAGTTCATTTTGTTGTGAATTTTGTGTAAAAAACCCTGTTCTTTCTAAAACATTTTCTGGAGGTTCACTTTCTTTGGGAAAATTGCACTTAAATTCTTGTACTTTTTCAAAATATCCCAGGAAGATTTATTTTGCTGGTTTCATTGCATATAAACCCCTGAATTCGTTTGAAAATGTTTTCAGAAGCATGTTTTCACTGGAAAAATTGTATTGAAGTCCCTATATTTTACAGAAAACTTCTAGAAGGCTTATATTATTGTGAAAATTGCATAAAACTCTCTGAATTTGTTTTAAAAATTCCAGAAGCTTGTTTTTAGGATTTAATTGCAGTTTGATCCTCTGTTTTTACTGAATCCCTCTTGGATTCTTTTTTTGCTGGACTTTTTGCAGTTTAGCCCCTAAACTTCTTTGATTTCACTCTGATTGCCTGTTTTCAGTTGTAAAATGACCATTTTGCCCTTGTTTTCAGTGGTCATGTCTGAGCCTTTCCCTTGCTTTTTTACCCTGATTTTGTGCTGAATCGATTTGCATGCACGTATTAATGGGTAAATTGCATTCTGACCCCTAGGAAACCTCATTTGCACAAGGAACACACATTTGACCCCAGATTCTCCATACATGCATGGCATGTGTTTTCTCGCTGATTTGGGCTTTTGGACCTCGGTTTTCCTCTGATTTGGGTTTTTTTGCATAAAACCCCTACAATTTTCAGATTTGCACACGCACTTGCATTTTGCATACTTTTCACATCTTTTCGCACGGTTTTTCCCGTCTTTTTTGCCCTGCTTGGTGCATGCATTCTAGCTTTGTTCCAAGCTTTGTTTTCTCCTCATTTTCTGGGTTTTCCTCGATTTTCCCCGGTTTTTTGACTTGTTTTGGTTTTCCATCGCCCGAGGGCGTACAGTAAAAGGCCTGAGGGCCGACATTTGACCCCATCATGAATTATTTTCTCCCTTTTCGATTTTCACGATTTTCCTCATCGCCCGAGGGCGTACAGTAAAAGGCTTGTCAAAGTCGACATTTAACCCCATCACAGGTTATTTTTTCCCCTTTTTGACTTTCACGACTTTTTCCAAGATTCCGAGAACACAGGTTGACTCGACTTTTCATCCTTTTGACATCAACATGGTTTTCAAAGGCGTTCTTTACAAAAACATCGTCATTTCCTGTGGTTTTCTGCGATTTTCTCAATTCACGTGGATTTCTCTGCAATTTTTGCACATTGTCCTTCACATCCATCCAATCTCGTCTAGGCATTCACATCAGCATGATTAGAACACAATTAAGGCATAGCAAGTACTCATTCAGCCTCTAGCAAGCGAATCAGACTAGAAAGGCCGAGTTTCTCGAGCGTACGGGGATGCCTAACACCTTCCCCGTGCGTAATAGGAATCCTTACCCATCCTCTGGTTAGTAGACATCTGGCTTTCGTATTCACATCTCTTTCTTTCACTTTTAGTGAATCGTTTGTGGTTTTCCTCGTCTTTCCATTAAAAGACCAGGTGGCGACTCCATTTCTCTTTCTCTCGTCCCGTCTCGCGCCCTCGCCATCTCGACATGGCTGTGGTCTCCTCCCTCCTCTCGAGAGCGTGGGTGGCACGGTCACAATTACATTTAAAACATAGTGGAGGATCATCTTTACTTTTATCTTGGTGTTTATTTAGTTTCTTCTGAAAATTTCCTCTCTTTATGAATTGCTTGAATTTTCTAGTTAAGAAGGCTATTTCATCATCTTCCTCTTTAGATTCTTCTGAATCAGATGTAACTTTTAAAGCAAAATTTTTCTTTTTAACGTTCTCAATTTCTAGTTTGTCTTTTTCCTTTTCCTTTAACTTGACTTCATAGGATGTTACGTTACCTATTAGGTTTTCTAAGGATTTAGTAGATAGATCCTTGGCTTCTTCTATAACTGTGGTCTTCTTTTCCCATTCGGGAGTGTGAGATCTAAGAATTTTTCTTACTAATTCGTTTTGAGGATTATTTTTACCAAGGGATTGTAGGTTGTTTGTAATTTAATTAAATCTTGTGAACATCTCATTTATTGGTTCATTATCTTTCATTTTAAAAAGTTCAAATTTGTGAACTAACATGTTTATTTTCGTCTCCTTGACTTGGTTGGTTCCTTCATGAGTGACTTCTAAAATATGCCAAGCTTCATGTGAGTTTTTACAATTTGAAATCCTATTAAATTGTTCTTTACAAACAACACAAAATAGGATGTTTAGTCCTTTAGCATCAAGTTGTGCAAGGTATTTTTTTCACTACTCCACTCCTTAAAAGATGTAGTGCTCAAGTTAAAACCTTTAATTACAACATCCCATAATTCGAAGTTTAGGGATTTTCAATATATAATCATTCTACATTTCCAATAACTGTAATTTATTCCATCAAAGAATGGTGGTCTGTTAATACTCTGTCCCTCTACAATATTATTATTAAATGATAAAGCAGCCATGTGTTTTAGTAGATAATTAATCTAATTCTAGAAAACCTTGCTCTGATACCAATTGTTGGATCGAAAGGCTTCTCTAGAGGGGGTGAATAGAGAATCTTACTTTTAATCTTACTTTATATCCAATTTTAAATATCAAAAGAGAATATAAGCAAAGTGATTTACTAACTACTACTTATCACATACACTTGATGGCACAGAAAATAAATGCACAAGAAGGAGATGAGAGAAATTGAAAACTCATGTCATTTATAGTGGTTCAGCAACCCCAGCCTAGTCCACTCCTCAAGATCCACTTGAGATTTTTCCCTTATTCTTAAAATAATAAAGAACTTACTTGTGTTGGTTGTCCTACCAACTATTCCCTTGCTCCCACCACTTCTCTTTCCCCGAGAAGCTAGAGCCTTTGCCTGATGCTTTACAACTTTAAGACTCCCCTCTCACAGAGCTCGTTTACAACAATAGCTTTACAATATCGCTTGTGAGGAGAATATATGACAGAAAGAATGTAGAATTACAAGTATATAATTGGTGTCTACTATCGAGGCTAATCGAGTCATATTTATAGCCATAAGACCATTGAAGGATGTGTCTAACGACTAGAAAAACGGTCACAAACGACTAGTCTTTCGGTATGCCGTTTTGATCTCCGGAATGCCAAAAAGATCTTCAATCTGCACTTGTCGGGCAATTCGGTATGCCGAAATTCTTTCGGTATACCAATTTCTTATGAAACGGTATGTCGTTTCATCCCAGTATGCCGTTTCTGTCTTTATCTTAATCTCCTCAGTTTTTCCCAGAATTCTGATGCTAGTGTCGTTTTCTCCTACTTCGGTATACCGTTTCTATGCGGTATGCCATTTCTGGTTTCAACTTCTTTGAATTCGGAATGCCGTGAAGTATGCCGTTTTCTCCTGGATCGGTATGCCGATTTTGATACTCCATGAATCTTTTGTGAATATTTTGACTTTTTACAAATAAACTTCACATGATTAATTACATTCTTCAATCCTTTTTCTGAGTACATACATTTACAACATATAATTTCTTCAGCCTTTTATTTCCATGAAAATATACAAAAACATCATTTGTCCAGGTGTAATCATCAAAACAAAAGTATATTTCTAACAATTCTTGTGTGCATGATTTCACCATGTGATTGTACTGTTTGTTTTAGTTTTGCATCTTGCATAGTCAGCCTGTTACTAGAGTTTGGTGAACTGGTTGCCCCATGGATTCCTGTTTGAGGAACTCTTATGCAACAATCTATGATCCAGAACCGGGTAGCATGGTTGAAACTCATTAGCTTTATTTAGAGTAGGGTTGTGTGGTCTTGTGTGAGGCATACAGTCCTTGAGCACAAGACCCATATCATGCTTTCTTGGGTTTCCACTTTCCTTTATGACCTTGTGGAAGAAGGGGAAACTCACTTATATGTGATCGGGAGTTTTAGATATTCATGATACGTTTTCAGATGGTTTTATGCATATTTACAAGACTTTATATCACTTCACTAGCACACTTTGCTGGCACACATCAGTAGAGCACATAGGTGGCGCATCAGACTAGCACACCAGTTTGGCGCACATGCCTGTTTTTTCACTGCATAGTAGCTTTTGGCATGGTATTTAGCATGTTTCCTAATTTGCTTTGCCTTTAGTTTTCTTTGAGTGTCCTCCTGGATATATCAGGATTACTCTAGTCTGTTTTCATCCATTTTTATGCATGGTAGCATAGGTTTTGCATATAGCAAAATGAGGACGAAAGTCACTCGGTGTTATTGGATCTTTGGTCATATCCGTGCAATATCTTCGCACCAGTGTTTGATCCACAACTGGGGTGACCTTTCTAAGCAGTAGGACATACCCTACAGTCCCTCTACCCATGTTTAGCATAAGGCACCACTTGCATGTAGTATTGCATGGCATATCGCCCTTGGGCGTACAGAAACAGGCTGAAAAGCCAACATTCCATATAAGTAAACGAAAACCCATGAAAGACCGATTTTTCAGGCGCACAAGGGTGTCTAATACCTTCCTCGTGCGTAACAGGGATCCTTGCCCATTTTCTGGTTCATGTTGACCTTTTCCATTGGTTTTATGGCATGGTTTTAATGTTTTACAACGGTTTTCCTCGTCTCCCGTTTTCAAGTAGATTAGGTGGCGACTCCTGCATTTCTATCATTTGCCTTTTATTGTTTTGCGGTGACTTCGTTGGTCCTCGCACATTTAGCCTTTCGCGGTGACTTCGTTGGTCCTCGCACATTTGGCCTTTCGCGTCAAGCACAAGGCTGTCGCCAGCATGGTTACAGGAACTGGCGACTTCGCTAGGGATAACTAGATCCCGTCTTTCATTTTGGGTTTTTCGTTTACTTTGACTTTTCTCCTTGTTTGCTTGTTTCCCATGCGTTGCTTTGGTTGTCTCTTTGTAATATAAGTGGTGTCTTTCTTACATGCATGCCTTTTGTACAATGGGTGTTTTCTTTTTACACATTTGCTATGCTACCCCTTCTGCACATAACATGCACATACTTTTTGTTTATTAATAGATGGTTGCTTTGCATGTTTTCTTCCCTTCTTGTATATGTCATGTTTAGGAGATTAGAGACATGCTTTCTTCCCCTTTATGGTTAATGAAAACAAAAAAATAAAAACAAATAAATAACAGGATACAAACTAGTGACAAATTGCAAACTTTCCGCCATGGTTAAATAAATTTGCAAGTAAAAGACTTAAAGCATATTTTGCATTCATCATATAGGACATGCATCTTCTCATCTCTTGAGTCCACCTATATAGTTTGCGAAGGACATTTCCCGATTTTCTCATTCTATGGCTTTGGTGTGGGATGACATATCGGTATGTCCCCCTTGTCTGGGGTCGTGTCGGTGTTTGTAAAGGGTACAATCTACTGTTTTGGCAAAGGACGAGGCCTCGAACGCACCACCCGTTTACTGCCTAAGCTTTAGCTAGGATTTAGAACGGGAACCTCTATCTTCTAACCTTGAGTCGGAGACCCATTTACCCCTGTGTGAACCCGGAGTAGATGGCTTGGTAGGACACCTCTAGACTGTGAGAGAGCGCATGTTAGAAGCATTCATGCATTTGCAGCTCATGCCATCATAAGCACTGCATCTTTTCTAACTCGTTTCTTTGTTTTTGTATCATAGAACCTGTTAGAGTGTGAGTTCCTTAGCTAGAGCTTGAGGTTTTGCTTTCGCTGACACCCCGACGCGACACGATTTTCGACCGCATATCCGAGTTATCTATCACCTTTGACGATAGCTCATCCTAGAATCTATCCTCTTGTTCCCAGCCGCAGTCCAAACCGTACTCGCTCGCGATCCGCTATGGCCCAGCAAACCAACGAGCCCCTTTCCTCTGTTGCCCAGGAGGAGGTCCCTGTTTTGGCATACCCTTCCTTCATCTCTGTCCCTGTTATCACTGTTGCCTCCACTTTTGCCTTAGCATCCGGAGGACCTCCGCCATCCCAGTACCACATCCCGACGGCTACCTTCCCTTTGGGGCCATAGGTTTGGTCTTCTGCTGTTGTTGGGGTCTCAGCAGTTAAGTCTCTTCCCATGACTCTTCCCTAGGGTTCTTTTGCTGTTGTTCCCTAGGGCTATGTGTTTACCAGCCCCCCTCTGACTGCGGCCGTCTCTGTAGTAGCCTCTCCCCAATTTGGATAGTTGGGGTCTCAGCTTCCTGACTCCTCGTCCCCTGTTCTGCCTCCATCCTTTGGAGCCACTAGTGATAATCTCGTGACCGCGCAACTGCAACAGATGTCGGTCCTCGCCCAGCAGTTGCAGGGATTGGCACTAGCGCTCCAGCCTTTTTCAGCTTTGTCCTTCCCGACTCCTGAGTTGCCTTTGCAACCGGCCATAGGACCACAAATTGCACCCACTGCACCACCCCCACAGCCGTCGCCATCCCTCGTCTCTCCGGCGATAGGGGTGTCGACATTGCCTTTTGCAACATCGCCACAACACCCACCACAACATGCATCTCCAGTATCTGGTGGCCAGCCTTCCAGGCTGGCGGGAGCGTAGCCCACCGTGAGCATAGTACTAGGGGCCATTCCGGTCCAACAGCTCTTGCTCCCACATTCTGCACCTACTGTAGCACCACCCCCTGCCTTATCCTCACAAATGTATCAGACACAGAATTCATCTTTTGTCCCACAACACATAGCACCCATGCACGGGTACATTGGTCATCCTACCATAGCACCAGACGGCGGAATGGTGGATCTAAAGGAGCCCTTATCTAAAGGAGCCCTTAAGGGCGACCCATACAGTGTATGCGACTCCCGCATCTGCTGCACAATCTATGACAGTAGTAGCTCCAGATGCTGTCCTTGCGAGGGTGAATGATTTGGAGCGCACATTCCGATAAGTGCAAGGTGGAGACCGCCAGTCCTACAAATTCTGGGACTTCTGTTATTTTCTAGAGGCGACTCTTCCTCCGAACTTTCAAATCCCGTAGTTTGAAAAATACAATGGTAGGGGTTGCCCAATTTCCCATCTTAAAGCCTGTTTCGGTGACCTAGCCCAACTTCAAGCTGACGAAATGTTGTTAATCCGCCTGTTCCAGAAAAGTCTCACGGGGCACGCGTTGAAGTGGTTCACTTCCCTCGACATGGCCACCATCAAAACTTGGGAAGACCTCACGTAGGCGTTCCTCAAACAATATTCCTTTAATCTCGACCTAGTCCTAAAGCGCGAGGACTTGTCGCAATCAAGCAGAGGCTCCAAGAAACATTTGGGGAGTACGTTGGACGTTGGCGGTCCTTGGCTTCGCATGTCAAAGATAGGCCCTCCGATGAGCATAGCTAGCAGTCGAGGCTTTGCTCAGCATACAGCCAGTTACCACTTTTTCTGCTTTACTTCGGGTGAGTGCTCGTGTTGAGAGTTCACTGCGCTGCAGCAG
Source organism: Posidonia australis (assembly GCA_024699735.1). Lineage (NCBI taxonomy): Eukaryota > Viridiplantae > Streptophyta > Magnoliopsida > Alismatales > Posidoniaceae > Posidonia > Posidonia australis. Next base: position 8,877 of record JAMKQA010029878.1, read on the forward strand.
TTTTCCAGCACTATTTGCATTTGCCAAACATGCCACTTCCTCACATAGTGGTGCTAGCAGCAACAACAACAACAATAACCATAATGCCAATCCACCCAAGAGGCGGGACCCCTCCAGGGATACAGTCTCCTATATTAGATCCCCTGTTGCATCAGCAAATGTCCATCTGCCCACTCAGCACCAATTTGTTTATGCACCCACTCCCACACCTGAAGCACCTCATGCACCACACATCACTCTCATTGTCATTCCAGTTTATCCTACCCCACCTGTAAGGATGCGCCCGCCATTGGCACATCCGCAGCCGAGGCGACAACGCCATGACAGGCGTCACTATACCCCTTTAGTGGAGCCGTTGAGCATGGTGTTCCCTAAAGTTGCATCCCTTTTGAGGCTGCCTGAGGTACGCCCGCCGCCAAATCCGCTTCCTGCCTGGTACAATACAGATGCGTTCTGCAATTTCCATCGAGTCACAGGCCACTCGACGGACAATTGCCTTACACTCAGGGACGCTATCCACGATTTGATTGATCAAAAGGTCATTGTGGTTAGCACACAGGCGGCAAGCTCGGTGCCTGCACCAGCAGCCGCACAAGCACCACCAGCACACCCTAGTATAGTTAGCCAGTCATTGCCACAGCATTCAGCCTCGGGAGCTTCAGGTTCCTCGGGAGTTAATTCTGTTTTTTCTTCTGAGTTTATCTCATCTCCCATTCTTCCAACTGATTTGATTCATGATGTATCGTCCCCTTTTCCCCACCAGCTATATCGTTCTTTCCTCGGTGGTTCCGAGGAGTCTGTTAATATGATCCGCCCGAATGTCGAGTCGGAGTACACTGTGGCGTCGCCTATCGTATACTTCCAACCAACATCACCAATTTGTTTGCAAGCCTGGCCCCAGTCTGGGCCGATTCAACCACCAGTTCCGCAGAATTACCAGTATCCCCAGACTCACCAATATTCTTAGACTTACCAGTATCCTCAGACTTATCAATATCCACCAGCCACACCAGCACAGTTAGTTGCCCCCCCGATTGTCGTTACTCTTACCCACGACACGCATCGTGTTCCGTATAACTATGCCGCAGAAATATGTGCAGACGTGACCTGATCGGGTAGAGTATACAAGCCCCCAACACCTAGGCCTAGTTCTCCAATACCGAGCCCCGTCCAGTTGCAAGCCCAATCATCTAGACCACCAGCACCCGTAGCACCGGTTCCTGTCCAATTGCAGGCACACTCCCCACAACCTTCTATGTCAAGAATAGCACCACCTGTTCCCACCAACAGCAGCCAACCTACAACTGACATAACTACCCAACTTAAGAAAGTCAAAGCTGATATTACTATTTGGGACCTGATCCACACTTCAACAGAGCACAGGGAGGCCAACTTGAATTAACAAAAATTATAATTCAAGATAAACAACCTTTTATATTTTATGAAAATAAAAAAATTGCTACTTACATAAAAACATATTTAAATCTACAATTTAAAAATCATTCTAGAAACACAACTAAAAATATAATACGCAAACAATATATTCAAGATAAGAATATTTTAATTTGAATGTATTTAGTTTATTATATAAAATATCATTAACTTCTAATGTTTGGACGACTACAAATAATTTTCCTTACTTGTGTTTAACTAGACATTAGATAGATAAATCTTGGAATTTACAAAAAAAAACAATTACTTTTAAACTATTTGATTATCCACATACTAGTAAAGCTATTGCAAATGTTATAGAAAAAGTTGATATGGAGTATAAAATAAATAATAAAATTAAAACAATTTATTTTGATAATGCTACTAATAATAATGTTACAATAAATATATTAAGAAGAAATTTAAAACAGATGCTAAATAGTGATTTATTTCATTGTAAATGTAGTTGTCAAATATTTAATTTAATTTCATAAGAATGTATACAATGTATTAGACCATATGTAAAAAAATCGAATCATCTATTTTAAATATTCAAACATCACCTATAATATTTTAGAATCTAGAAAATTATGTGTGGATAATGGTGTCTAACCTAGGAAATTTAGCATAGATATTAAACATAAATAGAATTCAATATATAATTTGTTAAGTTTATGTTTACGGGTTTAAGAACTCATTTCTATATTCCCGTCGAATCTATGCTTTCCAACTAATCCTAGAGTGATAATAAATTTTTAACATATGGACTTCTCCAGAGCCAACTCTAACAAGAGTTTGTTAAATATCATGCAAGAACCTCGTTACGACCATCACACACGTATTACAAAATAAAAAGGAAAATGATTATATAATAAATGTCATGTATCAATGGTAAATAGGAAAAACAATTTGCAAGTGATCATATATGTTTGAATTTGAGGTTGAGATTAACATATGATTTTTTATGTACAAATGTTAAGAAAATACCATATTAAACATATATTTTATCAAATGTAATGTCGACAAGAATATGCTTAAACAAGGACGAGATTTTTTATACGAGATGCGAGATCGAATATGACATTAATGAAAACATATGATCTTTCGTAAGAATAACATGAGATTAAATATACATGTAATCAGATATGATGCCAATAAAAATACATAATCTAGTGTAGTTCAACAACATAATGTTCGACATAAATTGAATATGATGTCGATAAATATGTCACAAAATTTGTCCAAGTGTAACTTCAAATATAATAGTGATATAATTAAGAGATTAGGCATAATTTAACTAGATTAATGAAGAAAAAAAACTGAATATAATGTCGATATAAATTTAATTTATGATGTCATATTATATCAACACAACATATATGAAACCATGACGCCGACAGCCTCGGGATTGGCGCGAAAGGCCAAATGCAGGAGGATCGGCAAAGTCACGGCAAATCAATAAAAATAATGATAAAAATGCAGGAGTCGCCACGTAGTCTATTAAAAATTGAAGACGAGGAAAACCGCTTAAAAATATTCAAATCATACAATAAAGCTAATGGAAAAGAAGGTCATAAACAAGAAAATAGGGCAAGGATCCCTGTTACGCACGAGGAAGGTATTACTTATTAGGCACCATCGTGCGCCCGAAAAATCGGTCTTTCTATAGGTTTCTTGTTTACTTATATGAAATGTCGGCTTTTCAGCCTTTTCTGTACGCCCAAGGGCGATATGCAATGCAATGCTATGGTGACTTATGCTAAACATAGGTGTGTGGGCTATAAGGTATGTCCTAATGCTCAGAAAGGTCACTCGTACAGTGGGTCAAACACCGGTGCAAGGATTTTGCACAGATATGATCAAAAATGTAACAAGTTCAAGTGATTTTCATCCTCGCTATACTATATGCAAAACATGATCTATCATGCAGGAAAAAGGCTGAAAACAGAGTGTGGTCCTCATAAGATACCCAGGAGGACAACAAGAGAAAACCAAAAGCAAATCCAAACGAGAAACATACTAAATACCACCAAAAGCTGCTGTGTGCAACAGAAAACAGGCTGGTGCGCCTGTGTGGTGCGCCAGATTGGTGCTCGAGTCTGGGGCGCCACCTATGTGCTCTACGGAAGCCAGGAAAGCATGCCATAGGAAATCATAAATCCGATAGAAACCTAGAATGCCATACAATGTAAAATTCTAGTAAACTTGCAAACTAATCAGAGAATACAACATGAGTATACATCAAAGTCTAAACATGAAAACACAAGATGGGTCTTGTGCTTAAGGGCTGTATGCCTCACACAAGACCACACCATCCCTATGCTAAGTAAAACAACAAGATTCTGCCATGCTATCCAAATCTGGATCATGGACTGATGCATAAGAACCTCCCATATTGCAGTTCATGGGGCAATCAGTTCAACAGATTTCAGCAACTGGCTGAATATGCAAGATGCAGAAAAGACTTAAAACGGTGTCATCCAAGGCTAAAATCATGCACGCAAAGACATGCCATATCAGTGAATACACACCATAAAAATCAAAGTCAAAAACACCTAGGAAAGCATGCAGGTCATGATACAAAGATGATGATTTGCTCTCTGACCAGACTGGTGCACCAGGATGGTGCTCTGGTTAGGTGCGCCACCCTGGTGCGCCATGTTGGTGCTCCAGTGTGGTGCACTCCATAAAATCTGAATCAGATTGTTGTTTGATTTAGATTCTGGTCCAGATGCAAGAGATTAATTGTGATTTATCTTAACCAGATCAGTTATCCAAATGATAAAAAGCGGAAACATGATGGAAAGCAAGCAATGAAAATCCTTTGTATCATCTCTTTTTAAATCATGCAAGATCATGGGTTAAGGACTGAAATTATTGGCGTAGAAGATTCTAAAGAGCATGCAATGAGCTAATGAACTTAACAATCATATGCAAAATGATGAACATATAAAGAGTATATTTGCAGCTCATTTCACAGCAAGTATTTGCATGAATCATGACTCCTTATATAAAAACAGAGATGAAAACAACTTACAGAGATTATATGATGTAGATTTTAACATACAGAATTTAACATACAGAGCATCTTATACGTGGAGCAATCATCTCATCATATGAAAACAACTTACTAACAGATCATCTATCAAGTTTTTACATGCTTTTATATGGTGTAATATCT
>JAMKQA010029879.1:0-15309 GCA_024699735.1 Posidonia australis
CACAGAAAAAGAGGTAGCTGTAAAGTCTGGCGTGCCTGCCACGGTGGCAGACTCCTCCCTCCTCCGACCGACCGGAAGTTGCAGAGGCCTCGCCGGAGTGGTGAGCAAGACAAGGTCTAAACTCACAATATGCCGGGGACACGATACAGATCCCAGGGCACAAATGGGAAAAAATTCCCCCGCCGAGCAAAAAACCACAGGAAAACCAAACTCATCGTAAAAATCACACCGAGAAAAATCAAAACATCTCAAGATCTCAGATCCACAATCCACAAGAACAGAAGAGTCAAGAAAACACGATGCCAAATTGAGAGAGCATCCCAGAGGAATGGATCTGCAAATAAAACTAGCATCCACAACAAAAGACCAGTGCCAAGCTCCAGGAAAGCTCAGGGGCAAAACCACAAAATAAGACCGATAATCCAGATCTAGAGGATCTGGGGTTATCGGCAAGTGTTCGTCTCCAGGAGGAGTCGGAGGGAGCAGACCCCTCCAGCGCCGTTCCACAGAGAGGAACAGAGGCCTTCCTCTTCCGATTTCCCCTAACTGGGCAGATCGGAGAGGGAGGAAGGTTAGGGGTTACCATCCGAGAAGACGTCATCTTAGATCCAGCCCGATCTTCCCAGTCTCGCCCCGAAATCGCCTTCCGAGAGAGAAGGAGGTAGGGCTCCCTGCGCCCCTGAGGCATCCCACATGCCACCATCAGGAGAGCAACGAAGATGGAGAGGATCGAAGGGCAACTCAGATGAAAATAGAGAACAGCGATGGTTATCACAGAAAATCGCCAGAGCAAGCTACAGTGTTTTTGTTTTTCGCCAGAGCTTTTTTGAAACCTTTACATAAATTACGTTATGTTATGATATTTGTTATTCCTAACTTATTACTGCTATTACTTGCCTTTATTGCTTATGTTCTGGTTGCCAGACTGCAGTAGTGTAACTGTTATCACCAGTGTTGTAAGGCTTTCATGCTACTCATTTTCTTCTTTTGAGATCAAGTAAACAATTTCATTTCTCAGAGAACATCAAAAAGTATACATGACTGATGTATGCAGCCTCTATATTCAATACAAAATTACATACAATGAAGTAATGCCTCATCATTCCAACATAAGTTGCTACTCATATTATCCTTGCCTGTGCGCGGCATTGATTTTTAACATCAATACGGAGGCTGGATTAGGTCATCAATGTAATTAATTTATAGTTTTCGTTGATCATTTGCCTTTGACCTGTTCCACTTAAAAATTGGAGTACTGTCCATTAATCTATCATTTATGTGCATGTTCTTAATATCAAATTTCAATATTATTGCCCAACAATCGTGCATCCTCCTTCCATGTATGATGAAGTCTAGCGTTTAAAAAATTATGGTGAGATTTTTGAACATTTAGACATGTATACTTCCTCTAAGGCCATCTCCTTCTCTATTAGGCTTAGGTTGCGTTTAATTTAACTTCTAATAGAGGTCTAAAACGAGTCAGGCAGCCCAACCCATGGGTTGGGATACAGGGCCAGGCATAATCGACTCGGTCCGGTCTGGGCCCAACCCAACCCAATGGTTGGAAATTACCAGACGTGTTTGATTTTTTTTTCTTTCTTCTTTTTTCTTTCTTTTCTCTTCCTTCGTTTCCTATAAATAATTCCTTAATTTATTTCATTTCTTCCCAACTTCTCAACTCTTCTCTACTCTCTACATTCTTAATTCTCTTTACACATTGCTACTCTGCTAGTGTTACACTTCCACTCCAGTGTTTACAATTGTTCCACTGTTTTGCCTCCATTGCTTCATCCTTTTAGACTTTCGCCTCCATTGCTTCACCATTCCACCTCTATAGCTACAAATTTCTCTACTTCTAATCCTTCTAATTTCTCTACTTCTTTTCCCTTAATTTTTTTATTTTTTTTATTTTATTATTTTAATTAGTTACAATGACTAATCCATTAAACTCGGATATCTCAATTCAAGATTTCATAGAAAATGTAGGTTCACAAACCCAATCTGCACCATTCAAAAAGTTAGGAGAAGAACAGCTCCTTATTTGAAAGATTTAACTCTAGACTCAACCAGTGATGAAATATGTTATTATAGTTATTGTAGTAAAGACCTTACTTGTAAAAGAAGGGGACTAATGGTCATCTAAATAGACATCTTTTAAATGGTAAAGAAAAAAATCAATTACAAGAAAAACAAGATTTAAAACAAGCTCAATTGCAAGTAGGATCTAGTGGTGTGATTAATTGGAAATAGTCTACAGAAGAAACTAAACATGGATTAAGAAAATTTATAATTCAAGATGAACAACTGTTTATATTTTTCTGAAAATAAAAATTTTGAGACTTGTATGCAAACATATATAAATCCACAATTTAAAAGTTTTTTTGGAAATACAACTAAAAATATAATACACAAAAAAATTATTCAAGATAAGGATATTTTAATTCAATTTTTTTTATTTTCTTATGTAAAACATCATTAACTTCTATTGTTTGGATTGACCCAAATAATTTTCCTTACTTGTGTTTAACTACACATTAGATAGATATATCTTGGAATTTACAAAAAAAATAATTATTTTTAATATATTTGATCATCCAAACAATACAATTAATATAGAAACAATTGCTAGGGAGTTAAAATAAACAATACAATTAATATTATTTATTTTGATAATGCTACTAATTATAATGTTGCAATAGATATATTAAGAGGAAATTTAAAACCTATGCTAAATAGTAATTTATTTCATTGTAAATGTAATTGCCATATTTTTAATTGAATTGTACATGAATGTATACAATGTAGTAGACCATATGTAGAAAATATTAGACCATCTATTTCTTATATGTAAACATCACCTAAAAGATTTCAAAATTTTAGACAATTATGTGTACAAATGGTGTCAAACTTAGGAAATTTAAAGGGATGTTCAACATAATTGGAATTCAATATATGATATGTTAAGTTCATGTTTACATTACAATAACTTCAATACAATGTAGTATAATGGAAAATTAAATGATCTTTTAAATGATAATGATTGGAATAATTGTATTATAATTCATAAATTTTTAAAACCTTTTTATTTTACTACTAAGGACTTATCTAGACAATATTATCTTACTAGTTCTTGTCTTTTACCTAATCTTTTTAAAATCACTTTTGTTTCACGTCATATAAATATGTCCCATGTTTTCAATATATTATTGTAATAATAGAATAAAAATATAATTCTTATTGGAATGAACATCTAATGTGGTGTTGTTTAGCAATAATAATGGATCTTAGGTATAAATTAGTCACTTGTATAGCAATTTTTGATGAAATTTTTACTAATAAACTTGACTAAGTAGATGAATTTAATTCTAAAGTTAAAGAAAATTTGTTTAAATTATTTGACGAATATGTTAATTAATTTAATGGTAATAGTAGTTCTACAATTGCTCCTCACTCTCATCCTATAATAAGCAATAACAATGATGATTTTGTAATGTGTAGTAGAACAAAAGGCATAAAAGATAATATTCTAAATTAATAAGTAATAATGAATTAGAAGCTTATTTAAAATGTGATTTTGGTTTTGATGAAAATATTGAATTAAATGTATTAAATTGGTGGTCTACTAACTCATGTAGATATCCTATTGTTTCACGTTTAGCAAAAGCTGTAGTAACAATTTCGATATCCATTGTGGCATCAGAGTTCGCTTTTTCTATAGGTAAAAGAATCTTAAGTGATAGAAGATGCAAATTATCAGAAAAATCGGTGAAAGCTTCAGTTTGTCTTAAGACTTGTACAATACTATGGATAGAATTCAAAATTCGAAGTTACACGACAAATCAGGAGAAGAGGATGATAGGACTTCTATGAGCAAAAAGGGCCAAAGGATCCAAAAAACACCCGACCTTTCCTAAAAGGGCCAAAAGACCCAACCCAGCCTGGCCCTCCATGCCCAGTTTAACAAGGGTCGAAGGACTAGGGTTGAGTTGAGGTCTTGGCCACAGAGACACAGTTTGGGCTCTTTTAGGCCTACCTTTCTGAAGGTTGAGTTTAGTACATGTTTAGTCAAATTTTTGAGTGTAGATTATGACAAAAGTTAAAAGTACTAAGTTATTCCAAATAGTGTGTTAGAATGCAACTTCTTGGAGTTTCTATCACATGAAAAAAAATGCATTGAACATAGTTTCTCACTACAACAATAGCCTTTTTTACCGACGGAATATTTCCAACGGTAATTAAATTTAGGTAGTCATTTACCAATGAAAATTTCGTCAGTAATATATTAACTTAACGATGGAATTTCTATTGACAAATATTTACGTTATCGACGGTAATTCCGTCGTTAGGACCTCATGACGGAAATTCCATTCACAAATATTTAAGTTACCAATGGATTTTCTATTGTCAAATTATATATTCTTTAAAAAAATTAAAATCCTTAATGAAAGATAAATTAGTTCTCAATGGAAATTTCCAAAAAAACGGTCACTAAATAAGGTTAGCAATGCCTCTTCTGACTACTGAGATAAATCAATGGAAAATTCGACGTTAAATTAAGTTACCGATCGATTTTTACTTTACCGACAAATTTCCATCGGTAATCAATAGTTTTGTTGTAATGTTTGTAGAAGTTGGTCTTGATCGGCTTCTTCTAAAAATTTTGGTTTTAATTTTCTTTTCTCAAACTATTTTTGTAATATTCATATTTATTTCATTTTAACATTATAATTTACAAAATTACCACCAGTTTATAAGAAAATCCTATTTCGTTTTCTAAACTCACAAGCCCAACATCTCTTAGACAACGGCTATTACTTCAATTGCTTGAATTATTGACTTTTCTTATAATGTTGAGTTTTTTTACTTATGATAATACCATGTATATTAGTATATATCTGAGAGAATGATGTAATACTATTTGTCTATTGAAATTAATGTTCTAGAAAGATAAATTAGACTATTAACATTAATGTTGAAACGTAGAATCTACACATTTCTATTTTGGCCAAACAAGATTCTATATATTCTATTAGAAGCGATCTTTTAGAAATGAAATCAAAAGCCAACTTCTACGAAAAAAAAAGAAAAAGTAAAATCTAGTTTTCTATAAAAGTACAACTTTTCTATAAAAGTACAACCAAATGCACCCTAAGATACAACTAATTTATCACTGAGAACTATGCAATTTTCATGAAATCACCATAAAGTTTGAAAAATAACAAGCAATTTTGTCAACTTTAGGAACATCATATTAGACAAATTATAGAAGAGGTCTTGTCTTACTTAAGATAAATAAGATCTATTAATTTTTTTCAATAACTATATTTTATTTTCACTACAATTTATTGAAAAAAGTTTCAATAATTATTAATTAATTCTTCAATAATACATAAATTATTTTTACAACAACCTATGAACGAAATACAACACAATTACTGGAAAAATGCAGAGACTTCATCTACCTAAGGGTGCCTATAGAAGGCCACATAACTCCATCCAGCAGTTCCCTCAACGAAGGGGTACTCGTGTCGGTAATAAACGATTGTTGAGGGAGCAAAATATTGTGTTTCAAACTTCATGCATGTTAGTTGCTTAAACATTCACCATAGTTCATGGCAGTGAGCTGTAATTTACCCTTTTATAATGTAGATAGTTTGGTAAGTGGTAATTATTATTTAGGTATTTAGCCAGGGTACTCAGGTTCGCACTTGGTCCACTATGTTTTTTTTGGCATTGGTTATTAGCTTCTATGTCGTAAGTCCATGTGCAAATTAGCAAATATTTTTTCGAATTTCTCAAGAGAAAAAACTAGTTTTTTTTTGTTTGAACGTTAGTATAAGTAAAACTAGTTAATATACACAGAATGACGCATCCCTCAGTTTGGGTACAAATTGAAGCTGGCATAGTACAAGAGACCAGGTATGGGTTACAACTTACACGATGAGAGACTGGTTCCTGGCCGAGAAGAAACTATCCCTACTGTCTCTCCGGGAGCGAAAGTCAAAGAGCCGCTCTGGAATTAAATGCTTTGCATTCGTCACCCATGAAACCATAGAATATGACCGAGGAGATGGAGATAGATCTGGGGATGTGGAAAAGCCTGCAGTCCTTCACGAGGAACGCAGCTAGCTGTAGCTTTTGCTGAGCTCTTCTGTCTTTTCACAACCATATCTTCTTCTCTCGCTCATATTTTATTGCCACAACCATACCCAATTCGGTAAACAAATTAAAACACCATGACCCAAAATTTAGACATCACCCTTTCATAGACTAATGAACATATTGACATCCAACTCCATAGACCTATGACTTATTTATTTGAAGCACCCTTCCAAAGAATGTTGATGTACCCATTCCTCTACACTCCTTCCCCTCGCTCCTCCCGTAATTCCCTTCTCCTGTGATTGCACAAGGAGACCACACCAGTACTCCCATATATGTATATATATATATATGGATCCCCACAACATCAGCAACAACACCACCAGCACAAGTGGATGTTGGGATCTTGACATGACTACCATGGGAATAAGAAATCAGCAGCTTCTACTTGATCATCTCCACATGGGATTCTTTCACCCCATGGAACCCACTCAATCCTCCCAACCAATTCTTGCCCCATCAAATCTCATCTCAGTTGGTGGTCAGGTGGGAATTCATGGAGGGCGGCAACATGGAGGAGGAGGAGGAGGAGGAGGAGGAGGAGGTGAAGTGGAGGAGGAGGAAGAAAAAGAAGAAGAGAGATTGGGAGCAATGAAGGAGATGATGTACAAAATAGCTGCCATGCAGCCCGTCGACATCGACCCGGCCACGATCAGGAAGCCTAAGAGAAGGAACGTCCGCATCAGCGACGACCCGCAGAGCGTTGCCGCACGACACCGCAGGGAGCGGATCAGCGAGCGCATACGGATACTCCAGCGGCTGGTCCCCGGGGGCACGAAGATGGACACGGCGTCGATGCTAGACGAGGCAATTCGCTACGTCAAGTTCTTGAAGAGGCAGGTGCAAGACCTGCAATCTCAGCGGCGGCAGCAGCCGCCAGTACCGCTGCAACCGCATCTTGCTGGAACACAATTGGCAGCCACCGGTGACGAATGGCAGCTGAGGGCCGACGTGCTGGGTTCATCGTCGTCTTCAATTGGAGCTACTCCTGGATTAGGGTTTAGCTTCTCCGGTGATGGCTGTTGCAGTCAGCAGATGCATTGAAGCTACGAGGTAAATGGGTTTGGTCATTAGTCTTGATTATTAATTAGTTCATAATTTTGCTTAGAATTAGAGGCCTACAAGAAAGACTTAACCCGCTAGAAGGAGAGGATCGTCGACATATCGATGATCTTTTTACGTACCGTTAATGCACCTGCAACCTGCAACCTGCAACCTGCAACCTGCAAACTGCAAGAAAGAGAGAGTCCATTCATGTTGATGGAGTCACACAGCAACGAAGGACCTGAAATTACATGATTAATACAAGTGGCAAATTACAAGACTCTAATTAGCAAATATTATCTCATCAGAGAGGCAATGACGGAGAAGAACGATGAATGTTGTTTTTTTTTTTTTTTTTTCTGAAGCACTAACGATGAATATGATGTTGACTTCATATATATCATGTGATAATTAAGGTATTACTATGCTTTCGTACAACATTCTCCATGTTTGCTCAATTAGTTGCATGCTATGTGTTTAATTTGTCTATAATTAATTACATGATAATTAAAGTCGGGTTATTGGATGGTGAGGTGTAAATACGGTGAAATGAATGAAGCAATTAAGTTGCTTTCACCTCTTGTGGGGGTTTTTTCCTCCGTTGTCTTCCAAAGCTTTTGAAGGGAGGACATGTGAGTGCAAGGTGTTTGTTACGTAATGGATGACGAATTGAAGAGAAGGCCAAGAAATCATGACTGCCGTTACCTCCGAGTTGCGTGTGTGTATGTGTCTGTGTTCACTTTGATTTCTATGAGACCCGATATTGTATTCTATTGCATTATTCCACAACTTGTGTGAAATCTGTGTCGGAAGGTTGCTGTGAGGAGTTCCTTGTTGGATAGGGAACATGCAAAATAGAGAAACTACTGGTTGTTGAAGATCAGTTTTGAAATAATGATTGACTCTAGAACCATGGAATTTATCGACATCATATGTCGGTATCTTGGCGGTGTATGTGTATGGAATTATTTGAACCATTACCCAACAAAAAAATCAATTAACATGGAAAAGGATAGGAGATTATTGAGAAGTGATCTTGATAAAAGCTGTAAATATGTACAAACACTTCATGTGCCCTTTATATAGGATCCTTTTCAGCTTATCTTGCCTAGTTCAGCTTTGTCATTTCAGAAGAAAAGTATAGTTAAAACTAATAATTTACATAGGAATGGAATATTTTGTAGTTTTTACTAGAAAACATCTACTGCTAGAGGTTATGTATTAATTTATGCCTACGTTGTGACTATTAATTTATGCCTCCTCTTCTACTTTCAAAATGCAAACAATCTGGTACCCGGTTGAGTCCAGCAATGATATCGAAAGATAACAGTTTCATGTGCCATATAATACAAGAGAATGAGATATAGATAAGATTTGCTGTGGGTGTCTGCAGAAGATAAGAGGAAGAGAGAGTTTAATTCAGTGCCGAACAGATTAATGGTCTATTTAATAGAACTTTTACACAATTTTTGAATATGTAGCTTCTAACAGAAGCTGAAGTAATCCAAAAGTTCCACTAAACAGTCTCAAGTAATTATAAGTTACTGAGAATCACATAACTTTTGTAACAGTGTTTCTGTTACATTTTTAGTAGCTAAAGATTGACAGTTGCTATCCAGAAATTAGTTTTACATCTTTTATTTTCTTATTTATCCTTAAGTCTATAATCTTATTATATTAAAAATCATTCCACTTTCCATTGAAAACTTCCCCAGTTGTAATCGCAAACAACCGGCATACCAAGAAGAAGAAAACGAAGCCAGAGAACAATTGCTCAACCTGTACACGAGATTAGGGATGAAATCAACGAGTCAGTCGTAATCGATGAGGACGTTCCAAACAATGCGGACATTAGCAGACACCACGATGAATGAGATCGCGTCGACCTGGCAGTGCATGTGCCGGTCACCTCCTCCTCCTTTGTCTCGGTCTCGTTGCTTGGCCTCCTTCCAGACTAGGTCCCTACTAGCGCTATGGTGGATTCTAGGTAGGGAGCGGAGTGGGAGAGATGGGTGGACGAGAGGGGAGGGATGAGAAGGAAGCGATAGAGTCGAGAGAGGTCAAGGGTCGAGGAGGAGGAAGGCAGAGGTGGAGTTGCAACGAGATATCATGGAGAGCAAAGTGGTGGAAAGTGGAATGGGTGGAAGAGGTGAATGAACTTATCAAAAGTTTCAGTTGAGCCTTAGAAGAGGTTGGCTGGAAGGGAGGAGAAAGGAGGGTGGCCTGAAGGAAGAAGAAGAAAGAAGGCTCGTTGGAAGGGACTAGAAAGGATGTTGGTTGAAAGAGATGCCGTCAAGTGAAAAGGAGGGTCGAGAGACAAGAGAGGGTAATCTGGGGACATTTACGTCATTCAACACAAGATCATAAATTAAAATCCAAAGAATTCTTTATTTTCCCAAATAAGTTCCCATCATTTCCCATAAAAAATAGTTTCTACAGTTCATGTCAAAAATCAACTTCTAGTAAATAAATCAAAAGTCAGTTTCCTTTAGCCTAGACATTGATTTTATGAACATTTTTTGTTGATAATAAATATTGATTTTATGATCTGAACTCTCTCCCTGTTGTTTTTTTGTTTCTTCCTAACAAGAATGAGAGAGAACAAGAGAGGAGGTGGTGTCTGATATGGCATCCTGGTTTTTATTTGTTTGAGTGGTAAATTCATGGCATCCGACCGTTGGATGCAAAGTCTTGTTCTGACCCACGTGTAGTGCCTGGTGCCGTGTGAACTTGAAGTCTTTGTGGATATCAATACTGAAACGTGTTTTGTTCAGCTGGATTTGTCTCCGGCTTAGAACGAACTCTCTTGTAATCCTTGCCGTTTGCTTTACGGCTCTCTTTTGGTTCTGGCATCCCTATCAAAAACATCAATACTGAAACATCATGCACGCCTGTAAAATTGAATGCTATTTGCAACATTGAATCATGGAAGAAGAGTGAATGGTACTTAGGTGTTCCTTATGGACTCCGATGTTGCATTTTTCACGTTATTTTGCATCTTATATCCTGTTACGCAGACAACTTATTCGCAGATAGTGAGATGATTGTTTTCATCTATGTCTTAAGTTATTTAATAAATGCAATAGGATTGAAATCAAGCCCATGCAGTGCGGCCTCCTCTTCGTCTTTGGTCCAACCCATTGACACTCCAGTAGTCAGCGTGATCCCGACAATTGTTGCAGAGAATCCAACTATCCCTCCAATCAAGCCTTATGCTTGAGGTTATGTGTGACCGTTTTTTTTTTTTTTTTAAATTAAGAGTAGTATTTTCATAAAGTACAAGTTAGGAAAACGTTCGACATCGTGGATAAAAATTCATGCGCTCTAGACAACGAAACCTTAATCGTCGCTTTAAAGCTCTTCTCCACCTCGCTACCTCCTTCGACTGGGAGGCCTTCAAGACTAGGCTCCTGGAGGAGGAGGATGCCTCTGTTCCAGCTGCTCCGATCCGCAAAAATCGTCACATATCGTGGAAAAACCCTGCTGTAGCGAGCACTGACTTCCCCCTTGAGATCGAGGGGAGGCATCGGGAGGAGGGGGAAGTCCTTCATTCTGTCTCAACCCGCAAACTGCACCGCAGATCGAGGAAGAATGCCTCTGTATACCCTTCCTCGCAGGTATGTGATGCCGGGGTGCTAGCCTCCCCCTTTGCCTCTGTCTGCGATGGAAATCTTCCCTCGTCAGCAGTCGACCCTTGTCTTTGGAAGCCTAGCCCCCAGCTAGGGTTTTCCGGTCGGGATTGCTCCTCCTGGGGTGGATTCGACCAATTTTTTTGCTACTCTGGCTCGTTGTTGGTGTTGGTGTACGATAGTTCATCGTCTACCATCCCACTTGCAGTTAACCTAGCAATATCTGTGGATTGTTTTATGCATGTTAAAACTTTACATTTTAGTTGGTTTTTTGGTTTGGATCTTTGTCATCTGTGCTTAGATCTGGCCCCCCTTTTGTCTGGATGGAGTAATCTCCCGTTATCTGTTGAGTTTTTTGAGAACCCTAACTCCGAGGGTCCTGGATCATCACTTTCGTTGAAGACTCGGGCCTTGTCGCGGTTCTTCGGCGACCTCTCTTATAAGGCTCTCTCCTCGGCGACGACTGTTGCCTTGGACTGGTCATCGGACCAGGAAGTTTCTCCCTCTTACCTCCAACTCTTCTCCTCTCCTTCTGATCCAGTGGTTCCCATTGTGTCGTCGGTCGGCGAGTTGCCGCCGGTGGGCTGTCGGAATTCTATTCCAATCGTCTCCTTGACGGAGACAGCTGGCTGCGGTCTGCATGTGACCCTATCAGTCCCTCTGCCACCGCAGAGTCCGCCTCGAGTTCTGTGTGGAATAACTCATCCTATCGAGTTCTGATAATCTCGCGGGACTATCCTAAGCCCTTCTTTAATCAGGATTTATCTCCCGAATCTCTCTTGGCGAGCGTCATTACTAATCCTAATTGTGAGCCTTGTTTTAACCCCGACGCCGACTCGGCGTCACTCATTACTCCGCTCGAGTCCCAAGCCGAGGCAGACCATCCCCACTACGTTATGGCTCATGAGCGTTTTTCTGACAACTGGCATTTAAGGTGCCGCTCACCTGTCTCTCACGATGACTGCCAGTCGTTTCCGTGCGCAGCCTTCACGTCTTCCACGACATTCCTTTTCAGTGACGGTTCTGGACTCATATCATCACGATCTTCTGACACAGGGATTTCCACTGATATCCTGGATACACCTACCCTCCCTCCCTCAATTGGCTCTCGATTCGCTCCCCTTGCTTCCCCTCCCCCTGTCCAGAGGAGCGAAGCGTCTCAACCCTTGGCTGCATCGGCAGAGTGGATCACGGTGAATCGTCGGAAGCCCTGTCCTCCTCTGGTAACTTTCTGTCGTGCCTCTGGCCGCTGCTTTAGCTGTGGCCTTCTTGGTCACATCAAGAGCAACTATAGATATTTGGGTCTGTGTTTTCGTTGTCTTTCCCCATCTCATTCTGTGGCAATATGTAAATTTTTTCAGGAAGGAAAACTGCTTGCTCCTCCGCTCCCCAACATGGCGGGCCTTTCCCCTCATTACCCTACCATTATTCCTCCATCCGAAGCAACCTGCGATCTTCTCCTCTCCCTTTCCTACTGTGCTCTTATATCTTCCCATTCCACTCAGCTGACCAAGGAACTCCTTGAGCATCATATAGCCACCAACTGGCCCCTGGCATCTGGAGTTGAAGTCAAGGACTCGGCCCCCGGAGAATTTCTTCTTAGGTTCCCATCCCCTAAGATAAAGATAGACACCCTGAACCTATATGGATCGTCCTTGCAATCTCCTTCTGCCTCTTTTACTCATTGGACTCCTCAGTCTAATGCGGTATTTACCCTTAGAGAGGAGGGAGTATGGGTAAGACTAGAAGGTATTCCACACCACCTCTGGAATGTGGACATATTCAAGATTATGGTAGCCGAGTTTGCCGATCTTCTGGAAGTGGACCTCACTATCGACCGAGCAAAACAGCAGAGCTTTGCTCGTTGTCGGATTCTGTTACATCATGGGAAAGATTTGCCTGATACTCGCTTCTATGCTTTTGGTCGTATAGTATATCCTATTAAGTTCAGACCTAGTTGGGATATCTGTGGTCCATCCCCTCCCTCCCAGCATGTCCCTGTAGCTTGGTCCTCTCGACCCTCTCCCGCCATTCCTCAGAGAGTTCCTCCTCCTAACAGGAAATCGTTCAAAGCAACCAAGGGCTGGCGTGGGAGTAGGACTGGGAAAACTTCAAGACCGGGGATAAATGTTTGGACTAGGTCCTCCTCTCTTCCACAACCCAGTGACCCTTCTCCTGTCTCAGCGGGTATTCTTCCCACCCCTCCTGCCTCCGATGTCTGGTACAAAGCTTCCCCCGCGCCCCCAACGTCGGAAGGTTGGCATGAAGTTTCCCCCACCCCCTGCTTTTGAAGGATGGTATAAAGCTTCTCCCTCCATATCTTCCAAAGTGGATTACTCTCAGGGGTGCGACTCTCCGGCACCACTCGACGAATCAAACTTTGTCCAAGCGGAGATTCGTTGCAGGAATATATCCATGGGAAAGTTCAAGAAATTAATGGCATTATATGACTGTATGGAGAAGGAAGTCACGATTGGAAACTCCGCTGAACTACACTCCTCCCATCCTGACACTCCGGTACACGCCCCAGGTATCAGCGGAAACCCTACAGAATCTACTACTTGTGATTTTACTTCTGCTAATTTTGACGCTTTGCCGTCTTCCCTTCATAATGATATAGACTTATGTATGGTAAACATGCATGATAAGGACTTAGACCCCTTGATATGGGACTCCTACCAGCACTTTCAAGAATTTTGTGGAAAAATTGGTATCTCCCTTAGGACTAATGCAGAGGTACAAAGTTTCTTTTCCCAAATTAGGCACGATCAGGGGAAACATCCTATTTTCCTGAAGGATCTTAGTTGTTCTTGCGAAAGGGAACTTCCCTCTCGGTCCTTTAATAATTGTTCATGATTATTGCAGCATGGAATATTAGAGGATTAGGGTGTTGTACCAAATCTCGTGCTGTACGCAATCTAGTCAGATCACAGAAATGTGATGTTCTTATCATCACTGAAACTAAGAAAGAGTCTTATTCCCATGCTTCGCTTAGAACTTTAGGGGACAGGAAAATCACTTTGTGGTCATATCTTGCTTCCTCAGGTGCCTTAGGAGGCATTTTGATTGGCTGGGACGATAAACTATTGAGTCTTAAGACACATCTGATGGGTAACTATTGCCTATCTTTACACTTTCTTTCACTCGAAGACAACTTCTAGTGGTGGCTCACAGGGGTCTATGGCCCTTGTGTAACTAGACTAAAATCTGACTTCATTGAAGAATTGCAAGGTCTCAGCCAAGTGGTTAATGAAAACTGGGTCATAGGTGGAGATTTCAACTTGATTAGATTTTCTCATGAGCATTCCTCTCGCCCAAGGATAACTACACATATGTCAAGGTTTAATGAATTCATCAATGGAATGCATTTGGTGGACCTCTCCCCCATCAACTATTTCTATACTTGGACTAACTTCTAGGTTGATCCTACGATGGTCAAACTTGACCGCTTCCTTACCTCTGCTTCCTGGTCAGTTAAATTCCCCAACTCATTCTGCTCTGGTAAGGCCAGAGTAGTTTTCGACCATGTCCCAATTGTATTAAATACTGTTAGACAGAATTGGGGATCGACCCCATTTAGATTCTACAGATCCTGGCTTCTATTTGATGGATGTTAATCTCTTATTCATGATTGTTGGTTCAAATCGAGAGATCTCTTTTACACATCTAATCCTTTGGCTGGATTCAACTATAGATTGAAATATTTAAAGCAACGTCTAAAAAGTTGGGTTGGTCCAATTAGACTGAAAAGAGGTCAGAAATTAAGCTACATTGAAACACGTATTCAGAACATTGATAACTTAGCAGAGCACTCTATCCTCAATGAAGAGATACAGATAGAGAAACAAGCTTTGCGAGAACAGCACTTTGAACTTTTAAGAGAGCAAGAGCTTTTCTGGAAACAGAAATCTAGAATTAAATGGCTAAAAGAGGGAGATTCTAATTCTTCCTTCTTTCATAGCATTGTTAATTCACATAGACGGAATAATAGTATTCTCTCACTCACCGTCAACTCTACTCAGATTACATCTCCTTTGGCTATCAGGGAGGAAATTGAAAACCACTTCTATTATCAATTCAATTCCCAGGATGGACCTAGAGTCCCTCTTAACTGGGACCGCCTGGCTCCCATTAAAATCCCCAACCCCGATCTACTTGAAGTACCATTCTCGGAAGAAGAGATTAAGGCAAATCTAACCATGCTTCCAGGGGACAAAAGCCCTAGACCAGATGGGTTCCCTATGTTCTTCTTTCAGCTGTTCTGGGATCTGATGAAAGATGACATAATGAAGATCTTTCATCATGTCTTTACAGCTGATGAACTAGGCACACTCTCCCCCTTAAATCAGACTTTCATTGTCCTAATTCCCAAACGTTCTGGAGCTAATATGATTGTAGAATTTAGACCTATAAGTTTGGTGAATAGTATTTATAAGATCTTTACTAAAACATTGGCCTCTAGGCTCTCCCCTAT